>VZTT01075561.1:3139-18490 GCA_013400855.1 Buphagus erythrorhynchus
ATCATAGTTCTTTCAGCCGTCAATGAAATAGGAAAAATTCCAACAATTTTTTACGTACTCGGGTATATTATTATTATTATTATTATTATTATTATTATTATTATTGTTGTTGTTGTTGTTGTTGTTGTTGTTGTAGTAAACAAGTATTGAGAAAAAGCAACCTCCTTTACAGCATCTGAAGCTGAGAATTCAGAAATCACTGTCTGCAAAATTGTTATTCTGTTCAGAACTGGCATGAAAATATGCTTATATTTCAAATAACAATATGAAGCTTAAAAATGAGAAAGAAGAATTCTTAAAAAAAAACAATGAAAGGGGAAAGAAAGACTCATGGTCTGCTGGACAACAAAATGCAAGCAACAACTGCCTGTATTCAAGATGTTGATCTGTGTCATGCTCTCTGTAGCCATGTCACTGGTCCTTCACCATGTTTCCACTAAAATGAAATATACCTTTTATTTTTTAATCAAGTTGAAAACACCAGAAAACTAGCAAAAACCATAGAAGCAGAAAGCTGTTTTACGTTGCCATAGTAACAGAAATTTAACAGTAACCATATTTGCCAGAAATTTGTGAAACATTGCTCTGGGCAAATTTACATTGAACAAATTTCTAATTTCTTGTATAATTATTAAATAATTCCATTCAAATATAATGAATAATGCAATTCTCATTCATATTCACCAAGGACTTTACTTTTAATAATTCTCATCAGTCTGGACAGTTTGCTTTTTGGGGCAGAGAAGTAGGCATTTATCTGAGGGGTTTTTTATGTGCTTTACCTTCTGGAATTCAGGGAAAAGGAAAATAATGAGTCTGTGTTATCATGGAAGTGAGTAGCATAAGCTTAGACAATAGAGTACATAATTCATAACCACAGTCTATTATTTAGGATGAAATGTTCCTCTCTAAAACAAAGATAACAACAAATGTGTTTAGCCATGAAAAAGTCAGATAGCTTCCATAAAGAGCCCCTTTGGTCCAATTTTCCACTGTGAAAAGAATCAGAATAAAATTCTGCTCCAAAAAAATCCAGTGACTGTTTTGTTAAATAGGATTAAGATTGGGATTAGTGCTGTAACCTCAATTTCTGCCCATAACATAGGAAGATAGTTCTGACCAAGCCAGAGATATCTAGCTGTTCCAATCCTGCTGTTTGCTGTCATGCTATCACTCCCCTATCAGATCAGCTTTTCCACCTTTAAGGGCCTCTTCCTTTAGTGAGAACATTCCATTTCCTCCTGCTAGCTGAATTCTAATTTCCAGACAGCAATTTGTGTAGGACGGACAAAGGTGTAAGATAGGATTCTGCCAAACAGAGGCACACCGAGCGTTTTTGTGTGCATTTTCTGGGTGCATTGCATGGATATGAGAAAACTCAAACAATTTCTTCCTAACAGATAAGAGTGCTGAGCCACTCTGGGTTAAAGAAAAGTAGAAAGGGAAGTGAGTGAGTGTTGGATTTAGCTAGTGCATGACCTGCAGTAGAGGAGTTATGGAAAAACATGGCCACTTTCTTTCCACAGCAACTCATTAAACATGAGGTGAGATTGCAAAGGGCTGAATTTCTTGTCTTAAAGATGGAACTGAGTCAGGTGACCGTGAGACATGTGCAAAACGTGTGGAAACCACACCTTATTCAAGAGAGGTTCCAAGCTCAGAGGCACAGCCATCCCCTGGGCTGACTCGTGTGGTTGACACACAAAGAGATGGAGTGCACTGGACTATGGCAAATCCTGGACCAGAGGCAAAAGAACCAGAAATACCAAGGAATGGTACTCTGCATAAGTGAAAGGGCTGTTGTCTTCACCTGCTTTCCTGGGTGTATGTTTATCCACAGATATTAAAAAAAAAAAAATTAAAGTGATTTCAGTACCTACCCACTATGGTGGGAATAGCTGGACATCAAGCATTTTCCAAAGAAATCTCCGGATCTCTTAGAGATTTAAAAAATATTTTTGTTTCTTATCTGCAACTTATATTAATTTTCCTTGTTTACATTTCTTTTATAGAAAATCAATGGGCCTCAACAAATTACAAACATTGTAGCAGCTTCCCTTTAAGCTTGCAATATATTTCTTAATCATCCTTTCTATTAATAATCCTTGTACACATACAGTTACTCAATATTTAAAACTAAAACTGTAAATGCAATATAGTGCCTTACTTCAGCTTACAACTTGTACAAAACCAAAGCTTTTAAAAAAAAAAATAATCTCTTTTAGGATCCATTAAAAAGTACCATTTATAGAAGACAACCATTTTAAGCTTTATTATGGCTTAAATATTATCTTTCTTTACACTAAACTTTGGAAGAGTAAACCTGTAAAATAAAACTCTCTTTTGTTTTCCTCTTCTGTTCTTCAGCATTTTAAAATGGAAGAAAGATATCCCCTTTATGATAACAGGAAAAAAACCCAAAACTTAAAACTGAAAACCAAAACTTTATCAGCATTTTGGCTAGCTAGACACATCTACTCCATGTCTTTTACGTGTATGATCTGGAGAAATATGACTTCTTTTCTTTAGGAACTAGAGAGGAGGAAAAGCTAGTTAGCTCTTCCCTAATTTTCAAGAGGTTGTTATCACTATACAACTGCTATCCAAGTTTTGCCCTAGCAACCAGATGCTTATGAGTCTGTACATCAAAACTCCCTCCAAAAGACTTCTGCTTTAGCTATGGATAATTTTAGACTCTGACCTTTGAAGCTTTTGATACAAATCATCACCTAGTGTCTAAGAGGGGCACTTTAAGAGAAGAGCTCTTTATCCAGAAGGGTACATCTCCTTTTTCTCTTTATGCCAGCAAATCACTACATGTCCCCATCCCTGACATTTAATTGCAGCTAAAGCAGGTGGAGAAGGGGTGTATGTGGGGAGGCAGGAGGTGTTTCCATTGCAATAAATGGCTATGCTTCTTTTTCTACACTTAGTACTTTGAAAAACAAGGAAGCCTAATTGCCTTTGAAAGGAGTGCTTAAAGTTATTTTTAAGCTAAATTTAAATATATTTGTTGAAATGTGTCACTCTGATGATCTGATTCCCTCTTCGGATTTCACACAGGTAGGATATTTTTTTTCATGCTCTGTTACAATTTTAAAGGGAAAGAAAGCAGTTTTAAGCATTTTGTTGCTCCTGCTATATTTGAAGAATATATTTTTGGGGCAGGTAGATATAACCTGTGTCCCAGCCCTGACTTAACCTAGCCTTCCAAAATCCAGAACTGGCTATAATTACATTAGATCTTCTCATGTGTGTGAATCACAATACAAAAGGGTTAAATTTAAATAGGCTGACATCCCTAAGATATAGCATGTGTCACTGGCCTAATGACTTCTGTGATAATTAGTAGCCAGAAACTCACTTATTTTGTTGTCTCAGTCCTCATCTGATAGTGTTGGATTGTTACTGCTTTAAGACAAGGAATTAACAAATGGTGAAATATACAGGGTGGCAAAAATTGCAACCATATTATCACAGAATGATCCAGGATGGAATAAACATCTGGTCCAACACCTCTGCTCAAGTAGGGCCAGTTGGCCAGGATTGTGTCCAGACAGCTTTTGAATATGATGGAGGATGGAGATTTCACAGCCTCTCTGGTCAACCTGTGTCAGTTCTTGGTCAGCCTCACAGAGAAAAGGTGCTTCCTAATATTCAGGAGAAACCTCCTGTGTTTCATTTTGTCCCATTGCTTCTGGCCATCACTGAAAAAAGCACAGCTTCACAGTCTTTAAAAATCCCCCCTAGAGAATTCTTTTCTCCAAGCTGAGCTGTCCCAGGTCTCTCAGCCTTTCCTCATATGAGAGGTGCTTCAGTCCCTGCACATCTTTGCACAGCTTCACTGGACTGTCTCCAGAATATCCCTGTTTGTCCTACTGGGCATCCCAGAACTGGCCACAGTACTTCTGGTGTGGCCTTAAGAGTGGGGAAAATAAAAATCATATTGTACAGGGGAAGGAAAATGTAATTTCTGAGCTTTTTAATGCCTAAATTGGATTAAAAGGAGAGACTGTCTTCACTTTTCAAGTTTTTATTTAAACCAAGGAACTATTTTTTTAAATTTATTTGGCTTTTAACAATTGCAGGAGTGGTGTTGCTTTTTTTCCCAGTGAAAAGAACTTTTTCATCACACTCCTTCCTAAGATCCATGCTGAAAGGAAAAAAAAAATCTTGCTCCTTAAAATAATTTTTTTGAGAAGCTGAAGCACATCCTTTTTCCAAGACATTAACTTGAGGTACCAACAACTTCTGCAAGCCAACCTCTAGGCTCACATAAATCTGCCCTGTGCTTTTGTTATCAGGAGAACAAAAGTGGCCCATGCCAAATTTTTTTGCTGGCATCTGCATGACTGATGTCCAAATTGGGAAAAAAAAAGAGACGATGAGCAGAGCAGAGAGTGAGGATAGGCAGCTCTGCTGGCTTCGTGTGTCCGTGCTGACAGACTCAGGCATCAGAAGAGTGTAAACTGTGCTGATATGGGGGAAGGTGCTTCCAATGATTGTCTCAAACTCCTTGGCATTTCAGAGCTACCTTTTCTGGCTTGACAGGCACAGCTGAAGGAAACAATACTTTTGGTGTTGATAATTTTTCAAAACCAAACGATTTAGCCACTGAATTTCTGCAAGGTGACAAGATTTGTGGCACCTCATCTCTTTATCAGTTGTGGTGCTTCAAAATATACTCTTTGCATCTGAATATTCCCAGTCATTATCTTCCCTCCTTCTCTCCTTCAAATTTCCAAACATTTGGTTCTGACCCCAAATCTATACTTGCCAGTGGATTACATAACACCTGAAAGTATGCTTTATTCCTCAAGGAATACAGCCAGGTAGGGAGTAAATTGTAATTAATATTTTCCAGCTTAACTTGACCCATGGCAGCAAACTGCAGAAGCAAGAACCCTGAGAGGGTGACTTTTGTTTGGTTTGCAGCTAAGCCACAGAGAAAGTAAAGCATTCCCATAAGATACCATGTGCTTGTGAGTATCAGTGTGTTGGTGTATTTTCCCTTGTCCACTCTTGCTGAGCTAATCTGTTGAAAGTGGATATAAGATATAATAGCATGCTCCATGAAAAATAAGATGAAAATATTTTCCATCAGAAAAACCTTATTTCAGGGTAAGTTTTTCTAGGAGTTTTTATTAGGTCCCAGTGTTCACAGTGAAGTTACGGCAGAACTAGACTGACTTTACCAATCATCACTTCACAGTGGATTGCAGTGCTTCGGTTTTGAAATGGCAGTTAAAAAGAATATCTGAACAGTGGTCTGGATAAACATTCCCAAGGGTAATTCCATGGTATGGGTAAACATTCCAAAGGGTAATTCCATATCATTCCCATCAATTTGTGCCTCCTCTAATGAACATCCAGAACAAAAAAAAGCTCTTATATTCTCCACCTTTAAAAAAAAAAAAAAAAAAAAGAAGTTTCTTTCAGCTTTAAAAGCTTTTTTTTTTTTTCCACAACAAAGTTAAGATTATGCTTGATTTTAAAAACAAATAAAAATAAATATCATTTGCAAGAAATTACCTGATACCCAGGTTCTGGACTTTGAGGTGGTGTGGCAGGGGGAAATAACCTTTTTGCTTGAAACACATCCAAATTGCCCAAACCTATCAAGACTCATCACTAAGTCAGGAAAGGAAGACATTCTCTCAATTGCAAGAGGCTATCCACAAACACAGGAATTTAAACTGCAAAGCACAATTTGCTTCTTTGATTTTTTTTTTATTTGGCCACCAAACAAGAAAGAAAATTAAGCAGAAAAACATCCACTGTTTGCTGAGCTTGTCTCTGCATTTCTGAGCTCCTAGCTTCCCTTCATGGCCCCAATACATTTACCACAGCATCCTGTCTCCTGCATGGGCTGTGGGTCAGCTGCAGTGTGTGAATGGTATATGTGTTTGTCTTTTTCCCCAAGGTCAAGAGCAAGAGGTAGTTTCAAAGGCAGGTTTACAATGCTATTGTCCTTTGTGAAAAACAGACCCATTTAATCTCCCTAATAGTGACTCTAATTAAGGATGCAAATATTCAATTAATTTGGAAAACGCAATGGGCTTCACAATTGAGTGAAATAATATGAATGAAGTAATTGGCCTGGGACCACAATTTATCTTTATACTCTCTCCATTTCACAAAGGCATTACTTTGCTAAGAGTTATGTTTTATTCACACACTTGAGTACCAAAGCCCTGGGGATGTGGGATATTTAATTACATCACAGCAGCACACACAATGGTTACAACTCACAGGACACGTTTTCTATATTCCCAACCCTGTTAGCACAGAACCCCCTGCTCTGCTGTCCTGGGAAAGAGGTATATGGAAGGAAATGGCTTTAAGGAATGTGTATTTATGGAGTGCTTAGAAGCTTGTATCTCAAAACAATCTTTTTGCCTGAGCAAGACTGGTAAATGATCATTACTCTGAAATTACACAATGTGCCATGATGGAGAGAAGCAAACCAAGGAGGAACATTTCAATGGTGGGAAGATGCACAGCACCATGCAACGGGCCCAGACCTATTGGCTGGGAGTGAGGAGATCTTAATTTGTGCTCTATTATGTTGTATGAGCTGTTGGATGAATTTCCTATATATCTTGCAAGTCTGCAGTCCCTTGGTGGTTGTTGGAGCAATTCTCTTTCCCTCCCTAGCTCATTGATGCTAATGACAGGCATTCTACTCAACATTTGGATATTGCTCAGGGGTCACAGTGGAGACAACTCATTCCAGGTGTAACACAAAAAAACACCTGACAGAACAGCTCCTTCAACTCACCCCTACTCTGGGCACTACCACAGAGAAAGGCACTGCAAAATATTCCCTCTCATGGGAAAGGATTTTTGTATGGAACTAGTATTTTAGAAGGTTTTTTTTTCCAAAAAATATGCAGGCATCTTCAACTGGAATAATCTCTCAGAGTACCCCATCTCACTGCTCACTGGTATGAGTTAAATGGAATGTCTTGTGTCACAGCAGCTACTCAGGTGAGGTGCTGTCTTTTTCCAACAAAAAAAAGAAATATCTCGGGAGCTCTCAGTCAGAGATATGTTCTGTCTGTGTGGAGCATAAAGCCAAAAATCTGGCTATAATACCCAGGAACAGGCACATTCAAATGATTGGTAATTGCTAAATATCAAGTTCCAGGGCATCTATCACTACCTTAATGTCCTTTCACCTCCAGTGAACTCTGAAGCCTTCATAAATGATGATGTTGCATGAACTCTGTCGGGTGGTGCATCCCCTCATTTTCTCTTAGCAAGGAGGCACAGATTCAGAATTCCAGACTCAGCATCAGAAATCAGAGGCTGGACATGAGTCATCAGGGTGTGCTCACAGCCCAGAGAGGCAAATGTGTGCTGGGCTGCATCCAGAGCAGCGTGGGCAGCAGGGCAGGGAGGGGAATCTGCCCCTCTGCTCTGCTCTGCTCTGCTGAGACCCCACCTGGAACACAGCATCCAGCTCTGGGTGCCTGTGGTTACTGTGCTGCAAAGAGAGAAAAGGACAGTAACACACACACGGACCTCTTTGGGGAAAAAGGCCAACTTTATTTATTGTACAGGTCATCCCTACTTAAAGTATGTTACGAGCACTAGGACAGGACAGTAGTTCATTGGACAATTGGGAAAAACATCTCTGGGACAACATGTCAGGATGCCTCATGAGAAAAACACCAGGTGCTAATCTGTGTTATGAATTCCACTCTATTTTTCACCATATTATCATCCTGGGAGATTTCCTCCCTAACTGAAGCTGTAGTCAGCTTGTCAGCCTGGGAATGGACCTGAGAGTCAGGAGAAATCCAGGCCTGAACAGAATTTCCAAGCTGTGATTCCCTAGCTCTCTGAATGTGTGTGTCCCCAGGTCCCCAGCACAGGAAGGACATGGAGCTGCTGGAAAGAGTGCAGAGGAGGGACACCAGGATG
Organism: Buphagus erythrorhynchus; assembly: GCA_013400855.1. Classification (NCBI taxonomy): domain Eukaryota; kingdom Metazoa; phylum Chordata; class Aves; order Passeriformes; family Sturnidae; genus Buphagus; species Buphagus erythrorhynchus. The sequence continues at coordinate 11,069 of VZTT01075561.1, forward strand.
ATCAGAGGGATGGAGCACCTCTCCTGTGAGGAAAGGCTGAGAGAGTTGGGGTTGCTCAGCCTGGGAAAGAGACCTGACCTGATTGCAGCTTTCCAGTACCTCAAGGGAGTTGACAAGAAAGATGGATTATTTTTTTTTTTTTTTGCAGATATTTACTTTGTTAGTTTTTCTCAAAATCGTCCTAGCTGCAGTACTAAATTCAACTTTGATAAAACCTGTCATAGGATTAGGGTTCCACTCTGTGACCTTGTCAGAGTAGCACCCTCTTATGTCTTAAAACTGACCTAGGCATTGAAATACTTATGCTGTATTTCCTATATTTTTTTCAACATGTTTTTCATAACTTCTCTTGCTCCCTGAAAATCCCTAGCCAAATTGTGGCCAGATGTTCAGCACTCCTGAAGAAATACTGCAACAGCAAGAAAATGTGTGCTTAAAAAGAGCTGAGGTGAAATCTATTTCAATAATAAAACATATTTAATTTTCAAGTTCCTGAGATATTATGAAAAGAATGAGCAGAACAAATAGGCAAGGAAACATGAAAGATATGTTGACAGAGTTCTAGCAAGCATGCAGCAAAAATTTGAAGTTAAACTGATGCTCACATCATGCCTTTTGTAATGGCATCATTAAGGATTCCCTGAGCAGGAGTTCACTTCCTCCTGAAAGCTAAAGATTACTATAATCTTAATTTAATATGTGCTCTCTCTGGTTGTAATGTCTATTTAGAATGTAAAAAGTCTTACACAGTTACAGCCCTTTTTATTTAGCATTGCATCAAACGATTGAACAAATAACACAAAAAAAAATTTCTTAAACAACATTAGGCTCACAGTATCAGGCTGTTACAAGGCAAAAAAACCCAGAAATTATTTTACCCCCATTATGTACTGGAGGATAATGACAATGCCCAGGTGCATCTGACTGCTTTCCCTCAGAAAGGCTCTCCAGTTCCTGCAGAGACAGCATCATCTCAGGAAGTGGCAGGACCCAGGAAATTTTTTGCTTTGGGTCCATTGGAATTGCATTTCAGGTAACATTTCTCTCTTCATTTACCAGAGAGGCAGCCTAAGAAAACTGCTCAGCTACCTTAGCCAGCTGAGGTAATTCCTTGAAAAGTCACATGAATACTCTCCATATCTGAAGCAGTGGAATACAGCTGCAAAGAACAATTCTCTGACAAAAAATTTCAGAAGTTCTGTTTGCTGTCTTTGCTTTGGCTCTGAGTTTGTACAATAAGCCCCAACTTTCTGTTAGAGGCTCTGGTTAATCATACCTCACTTTCTTCTAAACTGTAGGAGAAAGGAAGGTCAGTGGACACAAGTTTTTATTCCAAATATTCTAAGATGGGTTGGAAAGGCAACTCTGGTTATTTAATAATTTCTGTCTCTGAATATGTCTTTTTGCCTCTGTAATTTCTTGTTTATTTTTAGTATCAGTAATTCTATAGCAACAAGCAGTCTGTACTCCATACACAAATCAGGAATACTTTAAAATGCAAACATCAGCATTTTAACAAGCTAAACAAGGGACAGCATTCTAATTCTGTATAGGATTTTCAAGTGAGCTATCCTCAAAAGACTGTATAATCATTAAAACAAAGAGGTTTGAAAATTGAAATTAATGTTGCACTTCAGCATGTCAGAGAAAATTCCATCATGGCTTAATACATTTTTCCTAGCTCAAATAATCTGGTTCACTTTCCTATGAGTTTAACAACTTGGCTTTAACTTGTTATTTGTTGTGGCTGTTAGGTACTTTAATAATGACTTGATTTTGCATTTATGCCCTGGAGGAAAGGGAAGCTCCAGGTAAAGTATAATAAGGGACAGAAAGATCAAAGAAAAAAAAAAAAGAGAAGAATAACAACACTGGCAAATCTTTCAATATAATCTCTGGCACCAAAAACACCTTTGTAACTGAAAGATTAGTGGATTTTGCAATTTCATTTGTCATAAATACCAGTCATATTGGGGTGGGACAATGAAAAACACCTGGAGGAATTAGATACTGAAATGCCATGTGAAAAAAAAAAGAAATCAGGTTTTTAAAAGAAACTCTGTCTCTCAAGCTTAAAAATGAATGTTTCTATTTGGCTTTCCTCCTGCTAGGTCCTGCAAAATATTGTGTATGGGACATCATAACTAAATCATACAAAGGAAAAAAAATAATAGAGGATCATTTATATCTTCTGGAAAGACCTAAAGGGAACAGTTCTCCATCTCCAGTTTGCAGTGAACTGCAGTCACCAAAATGCAGCTAATCCAGTGGAATTTCTACCTTTTGTGTTCCAGAATTTCTGGATTTTTCAGCGCTCCCTTCAAGCTAGAAAGTCCCAAGAAGTTCAGCCTCCGTATATATAATGGTAACAGAGTACAAATGTTTTACTTAGAAAACAAAGGTATTGTTAGTATTATTTCAATAGATGTTGCCTGAGAGATAAATTTAAAAGCTTGAATTTTTCAAAATTGCTGTGCCTCAGAAATTACTTTATGCAGACATAATTTATTTTTGGAAAGACACCCTCAAAATTTATTTGCCTAGTTTACTGCTCGGCAACATTTTCCAGACCCACACAGAGAAATTTCTGTGATCAGACATTCAACAAAGGAAAAGGATAGCTGTTGGACAGCTCCTTAGGTGGTATATTCAGTAATCTTTTGTGAACTTTTCATGAGCCGTCACCAGTCTGAAATGAAAAAAGATGTCTGGGGCTATTTGCAGAATGCCAAGTGTTTAGTTCTAAATCTGACTGTTGCATTTGGAAAGAATCCAGGTGATGACTATGCAGGCAAAGAAGGTTGAGATCTGAGTACTCGAGTTCCTGAGCCATCACTTGGGAAAAGTCCACTGATATTTTTAAATTTTGAGCAAGAACAACATTCAGCACAACCACAGACCATTTACCAAAGGGGAGAATATTAAAAATGCCATATTATGCATCATTCTCCCAGCAGAGTTTCATTAAAAGAAGATATCCATTGAAAAGGGATTCTGAAAAGGGCAGTCATAGCTCAAAACTTTTAACTTGATATGACTCAGTTTACTACTAATGTCTTTGGCAGTGGGGGATGTGAGGTTATTTCTTATTAAATCCTCCAAAATATATTGCCAGCTCTCAGAGAAGCTATGGATGCTATCGACTTGCTCCTTGTTTGAAAGGAACCTTTAACTCTCCTTGTTTTCCTTAACATATATATATATATTTATATTGGGGCTACATGTAAAGGTAAAGAATCAGCAAATTTTCTTTACACACTCAAGTTTTGACCATCCCAAACCAGTTACCATTTGCTCCACCATCTAAACTTTTTATTCTCTGAAACTTCAATATCTGTACTGCTTTACTATCTCCTATGCCTTGTATTCTTCTCTTGTTACCTCATGTATTGTACCTATCTCCCTGCTGTATCCCTTTTCTGCTAGTCTTTCCTGAGTGTCTTTGCTGAACTAATACAGCCTAAGATAAAAGAGGGCCCATTTTCAATGAGNTTGAATTTTTCAAAATTGCTGTGCCTCAGAAATTACTTTATGCAGACATAATTTATTTTTGGAAAGACACCCTCAAAATTTATTTGCCTAGTTTACTGCTCGGCAACATTTTCCAGACCCACACAGAGAAATTTCTGTGATCAGACATTCAACAAAGGAAAAGGATAGCTGTTGGACAGCTCCTTAGGTGGTATATTCAGTAATCTTTTGTGAACTTTTCATGAGCCGTCACCAGTCTGAAATGAAAAAAGATGTCCGGGGCTCTTTGCAGAATGCCAAGTGTTTAGTTCTAAATCTGACTGTTGCATTTGGAAAGAATCCAGGTGATGACTATGCAGGCAAAGAAGGTTGAGATCTGAGTACTCGAGTTCCTGAGCCATCACTTGGGAAAAGTCCACTGATATTTTTAAATTTTGAGCAAGAACAACATTCAGCACAACCACAGACCATTTACCAAAGGGGAGAATATTAAAAATGCCATATTATGCATCATTCTCCCAGCAGAGTTTCATTAAAAGAAGATATCCATTGAAAAGGGATTCTGAAAAGGGCAGTCATAGCTCAAAACTTTTAACTTGATATGACTCAGTTTACTACTAATGTCTTTGGCAGTGGGGGATGTGAGGTTATTTCTTATTAAATCCTCCAAAATATATTGCCAGCTCTCAGAGAAGCTATGGATGCTATCGACTTGCTCCTTGTTTGAAAGGAACCTTTAACTCTCCTTGTTTTCCTTAACATATATATATATATTTATATTGGGGCTACATGTAAAGGTAAAGAATCAGCAAATTTTCTTTACACACTCAAGTTTTGACCATCCCAAACCAGTTACCATTTGCTCCACCATCTAAACTTTTTATTCTCTGAAACTTCAATATCTGTACTGCTTTACTATTTCCTATGCCTTGTATTCTTCTCTTGTTACCTCATGTATTGTACCTATCTCCCTGCTGTATCCCTTTTCTGCTAGTCTTTCCTGAGTGTCTTTGCTGAACTAATACAGCCTAAGATAAAAGAGGGCCCATTTTCAATGAGAATAAGTTTTTAGCTTGTTAGAACCAAAAAGAGACAGGAACTATCCTTACCTAGGGACACATTGGAAACAATGGCAATCTGACCCCACTGTTGTGGCAACCAGGAGGAAAATGACTGATTTGGGGTGAAGTGGAAGAAAACCAGCTCAGAATAGCGAGGACGAAGCAGGCTTGTCTGCCTTTTATTTGCAGCACTGTCTTCTGCTTGCACACCTCTGGATGAACTAGGAGTTTGCCTCCTCAGCTGAAAGCACATCTATTTCTACACTCTTTTATTAGAGCTGGCAGCTTGTCATGCCAGTACATCCTTCTGCTGCAGAGTATTACATGGCACAACACAGCAGTGTGATGAAATGAAATGTCAGAGCCACATCAGATGTATTTAGAGTTTTATGTGCCACTGTCCAGAGGGGGAAAAACACTATTAGATCACAGAGCCATTTCACCAGGTGGTACATGTGGTGAGGAGTCACTTTTTTGCCAAGTTCAGCTACTCTTATCATAATGGGAAGCTCATCTTTTGTCATTCACCTCTTCAGTGCCACAAAATCAACATGAAACAATTAGACAATTTTAAATCTGTCCATCGTTTTGTCACCTGCACATGGAAGTTGCATAATGAATGCATGGATTGATCCAGGCAGCAAATAAGGTGGAATCCCAGTGTTCACAGCATTTTTATTAGGGATCTGCAAGAAGCTGAAGTGACATTTTTATTAATGAATTATACCATTGACATCATCGGGGTAGATTTCAGTCACATGAACACCAGAATGGATGAGGGCTGCACAGTCTAGCATGTAAGTCTGGTCTCAGAGAACTTATTCTTTGTTTCTCATTCAGGTGGTGACCTGCCCTGAGTTCTAGAGGAGGTCATTCAATTTTATGAAAGGGAGATTCAGTTGCAATTGAAATTTTATCAGTATTTTTAAAAGGCATTTTAGTCCATTTGAGAAACACAAATCTATTTCTTGATTAAGATTATATTTTCTTATTTTCAACAAAATTATATTTTCATGGGATTTTAACGTTTCCATTGGGATTTTTTATTTTCTTCCCTCTTGTTTTCAAACAGAAGCAAAACTATATTTTTCCAAGTACCTTTTTTATCCAGCTATTGAGACTGCAAAGGAAGTTTTGCTTTTTATAACTCTGTATGAGGACCAAGCTTCAAGCCATTCTTCCAAATATTATTGTGATACTTCAGAAGATTGCAGCACCCATTATTAAGAGTGGGGATGAGTGAGGAAAATACATTTTCTAGGACAGTTAGACATGTGCCTTCGTTCTCATTGATGGCTATAAAAGTAGAAAAACAAATTGCATCACTTATCTACTGTAAAGGTTCATTGAGGACGCACCTGCATGGCCTGGTTTATGAAGTTCCTGCAGTTTTATATTTGCTTAGTTTTCATTTTCCAGGAGACAGCAGGAAAAGGGATGTGCTCCATCCTCTCCTTAAACTGTGGGGTTTCCTTGACCTTCTAGGTTATACATCATCTGAAGATACCAGATTGTGTAAGAAGAAAAACATTAGTATTGTAACATAACTCACTAATAGTAGCACATTCTTCAGAGTTGACATTATAGGGGGGTTCAAGTTACAGACAGACCCAAAGAAAAGGGAATAGAAATGGTTTCACTGGGCCCCACAGATGGTTTTGTATTTGCTCATGCTATCCTGAGAAACCTGGATGCTTCACCTCTAACAAACACTTTCTTTTCTTCAGAGGGAGTGGTTGAAAGGTCCTTTTCTGCAGACATTCATCTTTGTAAAGGGAAATTATAGTTTTTATAGAACTGCCAAAACCCCTATAAAAAGGATTGGACAAAAGTNGCTACAGGATAGCAGAATTCCAGCACTTTAGAATGCCTTAAATTCTAACATTTATTAGCTTTTCAACTTTGCAACCGTTTTGATGATAGACAAATAGATTGTTCCATTCTCCCCGACTCTTTCAATTTTAGGTAAAAATAGCCAGAACATTCCTTCTAACCTTAAGATAAAAAGATTTCATATTTTAATCTCTTTTCCATAGAATGTCTCTGATTGTCACATAAATGCTCCAAGGCATCTTGTGCAAGTGTATTTATATATGGGACCTGTTCTGAACTGAATTGAGTGCTTTGAAGACCATAAACTTGGGAAGATGACCTGGGACATAATTGCATAGATTTCTATATACAAACTGTTATGAAACAAAGCACCTTCGTATACAAGACAGAAAAAAAGTTGACTCACCTGCTTCTCTTTTCTTCCACATGTACACTGCTTGTCTTTCCATTATTTTATCTTCAAGAGAAAACATATTTATGACAACATTCAAATTTCTGTCATTTCTGCAGTCCTTATAAATGAGAAGCATGCAAGGATGTAATTTAACAGGGGGTGCATTTGTCCACAAATTCTTAATGATATCAATAATGAAAGGTTTCTTGTTGATCATCTTCTGTAAACATGCAAGTGTGAAATTTTACTGACTTAAATACAGTATTGGTATATATCAAAAAATTGATGTTGCTATGCTTAAATGTTCACTCACAAAAGTATTTTTTGAAGTCAGGTTTGTGAATTTTTCATTTATATCATGATCATTATTCACGTAAGTCACATAATTAAGGAATTTCATAAGAAACTTCATAGCAGAAGTGTTTAATCAACTGACTATTTGGAAGTTATTAAACACCTGAATAATTTCAAAAACTGGTTTACAATCCAAACTCCAAAGATATTAAAACATCTTTGAATATTATGATGATAATTAATGGATAAAATATTGGAAAACAAAATTTGTCCAAAATCATATTTATTGGTAACTTTTGGTTTCCTCAGCTCACAGCATGTAAATGGAATTTATTATCTGCTCTGAAATCAGAGTAGAAAGGTAATAAA
>VZTT01075572.1:2077-25200 GCA_013400855.1 Buphagus erythrorhynchus
TTCTGTGCAGAGGTTATAAAATGCTATTTCTCACTTCCTCTCTGGCTATCATATGCATAAATATACTGAAATCAGATGAGAAAAGATACGTGAGTGAAAAAAAGACAGTCTTTGATCTTCGCATTCTCAGCTGATCTTACTAAGTATGCAATTAACCAGCTTCCCTATATACTTCCAAGTTTTCTTTCTGCTATGGCATGGGTGGACTGTGGAAGACCTAGGAATTTTTAGGTTCAATTCATCAGTCCAGTTAGGAAGGCATTGAGTGCTGGCCTTGCTGAGTTAGGAGCACGTTTTTGTAAGTGATGGAGAAGGTATCTCAGTTCTGGATAAGAACAGCTAAGGCATTTTGCTGAGGTAAGATGTAAGAGTTGAATTAGGCTTAAGGGCTGCTCATCAGCTGTTTTAAACTTCCCAAATGGACAATTTAAACCCACTCTTTGGCATGTTCTGCTACTTTTGCACTGTTTTGATTTCTTCAAGTTCTGTCCCTGACTTTGCTCCCTTGCATTGTGGCTGAGGTGAGGAGCAGCAGTTTCTGGGAAGGTGTGGGATTCCCATGCCTTCCCTTTAGCCATGAGCTCTCTGTGCATCACATCTCCATCACTAGGTGGACAGCAGAATCTGGGCAGGGAGAGGGTTTGCATCCATGCCAGTGGCAGATAAACCCTGGCAGTCAAGCAGCAAGGCACAGTGTGAGTAGGGTTGGAGTCCTAAAGTATGGTGTGTAAGGATTTTTGAGTGGGCTTCAAGATCCAGTGCTAGTGAAGTGGCATAAACCAACTTTGGCTGCTTGAAATACAGATCAGGTATAGAACAGACAAAATATTCTCGGGTTTCTGAACTTTCTGGTTGACTGCTAGCACTGCCAGCCCACTTGTGCTCTGTGTTGCATCACTAGCAAGCATACAGAGCAGAGGCAGTATGTATAAAAGTCTATCTGCAGGCACAGTATTTACTTGCTGGCAGTAAGTAAATAAGGTGCCTAGAAGTTGCCTTGGGTACCTTTTTCTCCTCACCTTTACCTACCACCCTTGCACTCTGCCAGTCCTGCCAGTTCTGATATTCCAAAACTGCTGGGGCACTTTAGTGAGGTGTTAAAATCAGTCTATCTAACAAATGATGAGGAATATCCTTTCTCTCACTCTTTCTTCTAACAAATTCACAGTTGAGAGGNTTAAAACTGAAAATGAAAAGGGAAAAAAAAGAAGATGGTATTTACTGATATTTTGTTTTACTGTAAGCTTTTTTTTTCCTGAGAAGCCCTGTCCATTGCAACCAAAACATCTGGGTTTAGGCTTAGACATTGCAAGGAAGATTCCCAGTGAAAAATATGAAGCTTTTGGAAATACTTTTATCTTTTTTTTTCTGTAAAAAAGAAGTGGCATGCAGAAAAGGTACACTTAAAGCAAGCATAGTAAAAGTGCTTTTTAACCATCCCCTATAGGAAAGTCCTATCTTCTCTGTCAATAACTTACCACTTCTGCAATATGTGGCTATCCTAGATGCATGTTGCAAGAGTTCTGTGCCATGCCAAATTCTGATGTTTATCCCTTTGTATTGGCTCATACATGGGGGCAAATTTGAAAGGAAATCAAAGCAAGGGGAATCTTTTGTTGAATTCTTTAACACTATTCTTGGTGCACATTTTAGTTGCATGGAACAATGTGGCTGGGAAGATTTGAAGAATCAGAGGTTAACTAAATTATTTGAATGATATGTTCAATGCTGGTCACCTGACTATACTAACAAACTTAAAAGGTGGTTTGATAGCTGTCAACTTGTTTTGCTATTGTGCAGCTTAACTGTTACCTTCCTGTATTATGAACATCTATGTATTTGGAAAATAAATCCATCTTGCAAGAAAGATTGTGCAAAAAATTGTTCCTATTATACTCCAGTGTATATTGCTGATGTCAAATAAAATACAATTGTGAGAGTTCTTAAACAGTTGTCTTTCTAATTGTGGCCTGAAGCAGAAAGAGGAAGGAATACAGTAAAACTCTTTAATATGGATTCTTCTGAAATTATTGCTGTAATATTGGTGCTAGCTAAATGATTCCATCAACCTGATGTTTTAGATATGAACAGATAAAGGGATGGGTTTCATGAACAATATGATGAATGTTAATCTGCTTTATTACTTATTAAGATGGCAGATCAGTCTACTGATGTATCATTGTCATGATGTATCTCTCGATGTCAGCAAGCTCAAAGCTAAATGAATTACCTTGCCTCTCTCACAGCAGCAGAAACAAATAATACACAGACTAGCAATACTCACTTTATTATCTAATTTATTCATTTTTTTTATTCCTGTGAGGTAATCTAAGAGCATTTCTTTCTTGCCTTACCTGCCAACAGACCATTTGTCAGCTGCTTTATTTCTTTACATGACCTAAAGTGATTTTTTATTATTCTTTGCTTGGGTCTGGCAAAGCTTCTGTACATTAGAGGCCACAGACTTGTAAAAACTGTGTTTCGGTAAAAATGAACTACAGATTGCAATAAATATGTGTATAGTGGCATAGAGGGAGAAATCATTTTAGTATGAGCAGTGGCCCATGCAAAGCAGGGAGTGGGGAGCCCTAACTTCTTTTGCTAAGTGTGGCTAGGACCAGCAAATCTCTTTGCAGGTTGAGGTGATAGCTCTCAGAATGGCTTGCAGTGCTGCAAATTGCTGTAGTTGCTGCTTGCTTCAGGGACAGATGTTGATGCCAAGAAATCTGCTATGTTTGACAACCACAGTTAGATCATAGATGTGGGAGACTACAACCCTTTCTTCTAGCTTCTGTGGCTGTCATTTTTAAGCCTGTAGCACAAATTAGTCATACATGCTGCTGCTGCCACTTAATGCTACATGGCATGATGCTACCTACCCCACATCTCACAGTTTACTCACATCACTTGCACTGATTAGATGGGGATTTCTGCTGTTAGGTTATAGACGAGAGTTTCAGTGGATGCTGGGGTCAGGTTTTATGTAATTTAGAACTATGGCTGCTGGTAGTATAAGAGGAATTTAGCCTGCAGGCTGAAAATTATCAGAAACTTTACCTGGGCTGGTGAAAAACACCTCCTAAATTAATTTTTAATACCTCTGTGTACTGGGTGTGATTAGGGCTTCTTAAGAGCACTAGATCCATATCTGGTTCCATTTAGGAGCATGAAACTTCTGTTGTATATATTTTCAGTCTGAGTTTAAGGGAATTGTGCCTGTGTTTTCTGCCCGAGTAGTCTTACTGTGGGCCCATGAAATACCTGAGATTGAGCTGGGAATAGGTGCTCTCAATTCCCATTAAGATATATATACTTTTATATATAGTACTTAGTACTTCTCCTAAGAGAAACAACACAGCTGAGGAGGACTCATTTGTGGAAGTCAGGTTCTGGCTTTTTGCCTACCATTGCCTTCTGCCCTTTTTCCTCCTTCCTTTCTGCAGAGATCAGTCTCAAATTTGTATTCTCAAATTTGTATTTGGATGCTCTTTTGGAATGGCCCTGGAGAAGACAATTAAGTATGCTGTTACTTGAATAAAAATCTTGGTCTCAAATGCTGAATATCAGTGTTCATCTACTGAACTGCCTCTGACCTGGTATGTACATAAAGGTAAAATCTGCTCAGCCTGTTCAGTGGTCTGAGATGGTAAGAGTAACATTTTCTAGGAAACCAGCTAGATGACAGCTCCAGATATAAGTGAAGAAGTACCTGGGAAAGGCTGGATATAGCTCAAGTGACATTTCATAGCTTATGCTAGCAATTGTCATGTCAAGAGGGCAGCCAATGCAGGCACAGAGAGACAGGAGTTGTATCGACTTTCAGCACAGCTGAGTGAGCCTGGAGGAGAAATTCAAAATACAGGGTGGAGGGTGGTCCCAGTCTGAGGACAGGGAGGAATTGATAGCACCCTGATGCTATTAGAGGAGGGAAGATGAAGGCAAGAGTTGATGTGATTAAGCCATTGAACTTTAGAGAAATTATAGATCAAAGGCTTGTTTTTCAGATTTGCTGCAGGGTCTTGAAGAGGAATAGAGAATTTACCTGTATCACTGAACTGCTTTAATGCTGATGAAAGCCTCTGGATAGGAATTATGTGTCAATCCTGATGGATAGTGTGAAAGGAAACTTACTGGAGACCTGGCAGTTGGGAAGCTGTTTGGGCAAATTGCCAAAGGCATTCTAGGATGGGCAATGTGTCCAGATGTACTCACTGTATTTATTGCAATTTTGACTATTTTGCTTAAATGAATTTTTCTGTTTGCTCTGTGGAGATTTTTACTTTCTCAACTGAGAAAATTTCATTTCAAACTACAGGAAATTCATTAAAAATGCATTGAAGTGTTTTCTTTTCCAGATGACAAGAAGCTGAACAAAAAGCTACTCTGAAGTGTCGTTCACAGCATGGGAGAGCCTGCCAAAACAACACAAACAACTCGGGGCTTCCTGGTGTTTTATCTACTGGGGTTCTTTTTTTTTTTTGGGATTTTTTAATGATTGCAGATGGAGGTGTTGTTATATCCTTCCTTTACAAGGCTAATGGTTAGAGCACTTGCCCATAAGAGTCGTTGAAAGTCTAAAAAACCTGTATGTGTACTAGTAACCACAGCCAGTGGGCCATTATAGCAAAGGAGAAGACCTGTGGAAGCATAGTAGAAGGTATTTTGCTCCAGGATCTGAAGATGAAACAGGGGTATGATTCTGTTACTGGTTCAGGAGGTAATTTCATACATGCTTTTCACAGTGTTTCTGGATCCCTTGTTTGAGGAACCTATACATGCAGGAAGCCTTAGCACCAGGTAATGTTGTACATGGAGTTTGAATAGATGTGTTAGAATGCCTACAGATTTGGTCCTGAAGGGAACTGGACTCAGCTGAAGAGGCCCAAATGCTGTGTGGGTTGTATGGACACAATTCCAGCCATAGGAAGGCTATTTTTCCCCAGGGACACAACCATCCTTGGAGTTCCACCTCAGTTTTATAGTGTTATAGTGGTGTTGATATGGGGCTCAAAGAGAGAATTTGTAAGGGTAGCTGTGTCCAGTTGGAAGTTAAACAGGCCTGAGTATTTGCACAAGTCCGGGCCTGTGTGAATTATTTTTGCTACTGCAATATACCAGCCTCTTTTTTTTTATCATCTATTTGACTTTGATTCCTCTATTTATCCTCCTTAGTAACAGTCTTTGCTTTTATGGAAATGAATTACATCTGTCAGTTCAGGCTGGAAGTTGTGCTTGTGTTTTTTTCTAAATTTCCATCTCCTCTAAACAGCATTGCATCTGTGCTGTGTGATTCATTGTGGGCTATAAAGTACAGCAATGCTTTGGAGACAGTGTGTGCAAGCTCTGCTCTGCATGTTGACAGCTGAAGGTCAAGAAACTGGGATGCCTTAGGAGTGCAGAAGCACACCCCCACCAGATTCACTTGAGATGTGTTTCCATTCTCTCCATGTGGCTCCAAGCCATGTCTGAGGACTGGCACAGCTGGCATTATTTTAAGGCCCTTTTACTATATTTTAAATTTATCATATAAGATTACAATAAATACCACCTTTGGAGAGCAAATGTATGATAAATTCTATCCCCGAATTTAAGAAAATATTATCTCTGCTTATGAATGTAACAACACAAGCAGGGTAATTGTTAAGTTTGCTTAATTTCTCTAACTGGAAACCTCTTTTCCTGTGATTTTAAGAGCCTGAGATCCTAAAAACTTCTTGGGCTTTGACAATTTTCACATTCACCAAGATTAGTTAAGATGTCAATATTGTTGCTTCTAAATATATTCAGTTATCAAACTTGTGACCACTCACATATCACAGCATCTGTATGGTCTTTTTCAATCAGTTCTTATATAATGCATGTTTTATCTTGCCCTTATTTCTATATGTTGTTGTCAATAAGCTGCATTCTAAAATACAAGCAATTAGTCTTCTCTGGGATATGAACAGAATCACATGAAAATAAATGGCCATCAGTTTGATACTGCAAATGGTGATGGAGAAGGAAGTTGGCTTAGTATATTCTGAAATCTGTTAAAAATACTTGTGTCTGGATGCTGAGAAAGGTCTGGAAAGAGCTTATCTCTGTGGATTGCTCAGTTCTCTATCTGAGGTGTCTGTGGGCAAAGCTGGGTAAGTAGGTATATCAAAACCTACATATGAAAATTTCTGTTCATGTGCTGGATATGCCTTTAAAGTTCTTAGGCATTGAGTGCTCTCTCTGGAATGCAAAACCATATAAATGTGCATATAAATGCTACTTGTTTGGAAGAAATATGCTCTCATCAGAGGGAAAAATTAAGGTGTGCTAGAAACATAAGACCTGCAGAGTTTGCTGGGGAAAAAAAATGCTGTTAGCAGCAACCTACCCAGAGTTTTTAGCCTGGAGAAAACATATCTTACTGTAAACCTGAGTGAAGACCAAAGAAGTGGTTGAGGAAAAATTAGGATATACTGTCTTCTCAGTTTTCTTTTGAGCCACCTCCAGACAGTTCCTCTTTAGCATCCTAATTTTTGAAATCCCTTTCTGAGACACCCTAACTCTCAGATAAACATATGATAAGGAGTCAGGGATTCCAGAGGAGGAAACCAACAGCCTCTCCTTTGAACCTCTGGATTGCAAGACCTGGGCTAAAACCAGCACAGCATTTTAGGCTCTGGTTCCTCCCGCCGAAATCCAACAGCCACACCTATAGCAAAGTTTGAACTTAAACCCAAGCATATGCTATGTCATACTGATATCATGGCAAAGGCCTTTCTTCCTGCGTTTTTTTTCCTAGGAATGAGGAGGAGGAGAGGAAGGCAGGTACCAGGGAAGTAAAGCTGGAAAATGGATGGGAGGAAAAGACAACTCTATTCTCAGGTAATATTGGCATAATTTGAACAATATAAAAATTTGTTCTCTAAGGGGTCACTGTTTTAATGTCTTTTTCTTGAACAAGTAGGCCATGCAAGTCTTGAAAAAACGTTTAAGTTTGGTCATGTAGGAACATGAACTTCAAATTAGAACTTTGGTTAGTTATCTAGCCTCTATCCCTGCACAGACTCTGGTCTGGTTGTTCAATTAGATGGGAAGAAATGACCTGTGGCAGTGACAGGTTACAGGTGCTTAAAGTGAGAGCAGAGGGAATGAGCCTGAGCATTTTTTTGTGTCATGCAGCTTGATCTATTGTTCCTTTATTCACACGAAAGTCAAATTCATTGAGCAAATTATATAGTGTGAACATCTCTTACTTCTGTTATCATAGTAGTAGGGTGTGCTAAAGGGAGCAAGTCAACCAAATCATTACTTAATCATGTGCTTAATTCATTGTCATGGATTTCCCCCCATGAGTATTCATCATGTCCTTGCAAATACATTGCTGTTGCATTTGCCTGTAACCATTATTTAGGGTTTTTTCACTATTTAGTTAATACACATTACATTAATATCTTTAAATTTGGATGAAATCACAAGTACCTAATTCGGGTTACAAATGTCTTTGTGCTGTGTTACCAATGTTTATTTAAAGAGTTTTGTAGGGAAAGTTGTATAAAATAAAGAATTTTGCAAGAGTCATGAGGAAACTCACAAGAGAAGTACAGAAGATGCATTCTACTCTGCGTGTACTGAAACTGCTGGAGAGCGAGGTACAGATTCCAACAATAGCCAAAATACAGTGGCACAAGGCCACCAGACTTAATCTCAAGTCTTGGGTTTTTCACCTTTTTCTTTGGTTTTGCTTTGTTTTGTTTTTGTTTAGGCTTTGTCCCATATACTGTTTCTGTCCTTCTTGGCTATTTAGTTCCTGCTTTTCTTTGTCCAGTGTTCCACCCCAATCTCTCTTTGTAACTGATTCCCTCAACTAACCTAATAATTGAATTCAGTGGAACTTGAGGACATGCTCAAGTGCTCTCCTGAAGAAGGATGCTCTAGTTAATCAGTCTGAAATTGTCTGTGAAGTAAATAACATTTATGAAGAGTTTTCTGGGTTATGAATAAATGCAAGAGCAATTTGTTTATGTTAATTTTGTCACAAATCACTTTATTAATAAATTGTTCAAGCAACTAGATAAACCTCTGAGATACCTGCTGTAGAAGAGAAAAAACCCCACTTACATATTAATTTAGGAACCTTTGCTGGCATCCCCCAGTGCAGTAGCTATACTCTGCAGTCCTTAGCTTGGACAGTGAAACTCCTCACTGTGTGCAAAACTGTCTGAATTGCTGTGCCCAGAGACGGTGGTGAATGATGTTACATCCAGCCAGCAGCTGGTTGCTAGCAGTGCTCCTCAGGGATCTGTGTTTTGGCTGGTTCTGTTGAATATCTTTAGTGATGATTTGGATGAGGGGATTGAGGATATTCTCACTAAGTTCACAAACAGCACCAAGTTGGGTGGGAGTGTTGATCTGCTGGAAGGTAGAAGACTCTGCAGAGTGATCTAGAAAGGCTGGATAATTGTATGGCAAATTGTATGGGGTTCAACAAGGCCAAGTGCTGGGTTCAGCACTTTGGTCACACCAACCCCAGGCAGTGCTACAGGCTGAGGGAAGAGTGGCTGGAAAGCTGCCCAGCAGAAAAGGACCTGGGGGTGCTGGTCAGCAGCAGCTGAACATGAGCCAGTGTGTGCCCAGGTGGCCAAGAAGGCCAATGGCATCCTGGCCTGGATCAGCAATGGTGTGGCCATGGAAGTGATTGTTCCCCTGTACTCAGCCCTGGTGAGGCCACACCTCAAGTGCTGTGTCCAGTTCTTGGCTCTTCCCTTCAAGAAAGACATTGAGGGGCTGGAGTGAGACTGGAGGTGGGCAGTGGAGCTGGTGAAGGGTCTGCAGCACAAGTGACAAGTGGCTGAGGGAGCTACATGACAGGAGGTTGTAGTGAGGTGGGGATTGGTCTTTTTTGCCATGTCTCAAATGAAAAGATAAGAGGAAATGACATTAAGTTGCTCTAGAGGAGGTTCAGAAAAGATATTACAATTTTTTAATTGAAAAAGTGGTTGGATATTGAAGTAGGTTCCCCAGGTAAGCGGTGGAGTCACTGTAACTGGAGCTGCTCAAGAGACATCTGAATGTGACACTTGGATTGTGGTTTAGTGGTGATTATGGTGGTGTTGGGTTGAGGGTTGGACTAGAGTATATTGAAGGTCTTTTCCAACCTTGATGATTCTGTGAAAGACATAATTTTGTTTAATTTTTTATTTGGTTTCTTCTTGGCTATGTCCATGCTAGAAGTTAAGCACCCAGCTAGTATTTGGGGTGGTTTTGGTTTGCATCAGCAAGCCAAGTGGTTTCTGGACACAAGTGGGAGTTCCTGATGGGAGACTTCTGAATACATATTTTCCCTCACTGGAGGGCAAGAGGAGTAAATGACATCAGTCTGTTCAGTGCCAGCTGGCCTAAGCAGCAGGCACAGTCCTGGGCAGGTTTAACCTAGCAGCACAGGTGCTCCAGCTGCAGCGGGGTGGAGAAGAGTCCTCACATCCCTTAAAGGACCGTGGAGGTGTGCAGCAAATTTTTCGTTGGAAGTAAAATTTTTAAAAGCAGTTGCAGAGGAATACCCCACCGGGTTATAATAATTCTTCCTGTAGGTCAAATTTAACTACCATTATGGTATTGTGTGCCATTAATCCCTGATTTCAAAATGAAATTGCATGAATTATTACAATTTGGTCCTTTACAAATGCTTTTCATTCTCTAGGAAATAAGCCTAACACAGTCCCTCAGTTTGAGATAAGGGTATTTAATATTTCAGACATCTCAGATGATCTTGCTGGTGCTGTCACATGTGAAGTTCACAGCCTCTGACCACATGCAAGCAGTGCTATACAAACAACTCACTTGAGACATCCCACAGCATATTCCACCCAGACTAAGATATGGTGATAGCTTCATGAATCATTAACCACATGGCTGATAATGTAGATAAACTCTGCACTCTTTGTAGTCTTTCAGGTCTGGCAGTAAACAGTCCTTACTACATGCTGGTGGCTGATTTTGCTGCCTTCTTGCAGATCTTGCAGATCACTTGAGTTCAGGTCATAGTCATTAAACATAAAGGAAGCACTGGAGTTCTTTGAAGCTGAAATGTGTCCTAGACCTTACTTTGACCAAGACAGATGTCATAAAAGATGACATTATCATAGATTTTTGTTAAAATTAAGCTTGAAAACAAGAGCGATTGAAAAATAAACACCTATGTTTTCAAGTCAACAAAATAAAGATTTTCAAATTTTCAATGAAAAACTTGGAAATTTTGTCCAGTTCTTATGGAAAAAGACAGATTAGTATAGCAACCAAGTAGAGATATACATGCCCCATTTTAATACTCTTGATATAATGAAAGAACTTCAAGTGAGGGGTTGCATCAGCTGTTAGACTTGCAAGTGATAGAGAGATAGAGAAATATAGCATTCTAAATGTAAGAAAAGGAAGATGATTGAATCAAGGACAAATCTTGTTTTACTTTGCTGACTATTTGCACAGGTCTTTGGCCCTGTACTGCAGATGCAATAACGATATGTACCCTGCTTGCCTTGAAGTGTAAAGGGAGAAAGGGAGAGTTCAGGTACATAAGAATAATTCCTGACTCAGGTGAAGAGCTTGAGGGTAACTCAGTGGTTTTTTTCCTCTGGCAGGCACTGGGTCTAATTTGCAATTTTAAGCAATAAGATTGTTTAAGCCACCATGATCTATATGTTCTTTATCATCTGTAAAAGAACGATTTTTTTTTTAAATTTAATTTTATTTAAATACTTGAATGTCTGTGCTGGTATTGCCATACTGAACCAAAGTTTAGGCATGTAAGTAGTGACTTTACAGAAGCATAAGACTCATATATATTTGGCTGAGTCAAAAGCTCAGGTGAATGTGGAACTAAACAGGTACAAAAAATACATATTTATAGATCAATTGCCAGATTTTGACCTGCACAGAACTATTCAATATAATGACATTGATATTTCCAGCAACACTATATTTAAAGGCTAATTCCAGAGAAGTATCAGGCATGAAACTTAAGAGAAGTTTTATGTTTTGAGGATTTCAGCCTATGGGTATGTCTGAGGTATAGGGTACTGCATGTATCAATACTTGCTATTAATAATAGAAGAGAATTGAAGTTAGGAGAAGTTACTGATGAATGTAGAATGGCATTTTGGCTAAATTATGGCATTCTTAGATAAGGCTGTAGAAAAGAATTAATCAGATTTAATAGCAAAGAAATTAGCAATGGACAAATAGAGTGTCTTGGCAAGTCAAACTTTTTATATACGAGATAATGTTTAGAACTATGGAACTAATTAATCAGGAAATTATCAAGGAATATGATATAATACAAAAAAGTGGGGCCAAAAGACAGACCTCAGCTGGAGAAAATGTTTCCTAGGTTGAACTGAATAGCAAGCATATCAATAACACACTAGTGCAGCAGATTGCAAAATATGTTAGATGCCATCTGGAAAGTTGCAGTGATTGCACTTTTTAAAAATTTCCTTCTAACAAGAAGCAATTTTGCAATCTCAGCTGTGGCAGAAATTATAAAGATGAGATGCTTCTTTACCTTTACTTAAATGATACATTATGCAAATTGAAAACAGCAATTTAAGGAAACAATTACATAAAGTGAATAGCTTCTGTGATCCTCAAACAGGAAATTGTAAGGGATAAAAAAAGCAAACCCTAAATGCTCTCTTGACTTCAAGCTAGTACAGGAAAAGATGCTCTATACCTTTCTTCATTTCAGGAATTGCAAATGCTGATATAGACAGTCCTTGTAAAACATCCTTGTTGGAGGCCTTTAAACAGCTAAGAACAAATAAGTGAAGTAATGCACCTGATGAAAACTTGAAATGTGAAGGTAGTATCACAGGAGAGATATAGGGATAATAAGCAATTTACTTGCAGGGCAGAACTGAAAGTAAAATCTTACTCTGACCTAAATTCCTGCACCCCTTCAGATTTATCAGCTTTCATGGGATTCATGGCTCTTTGCTGGGACATTCACGGGATGACAATACTGTGTCCCACTTCACTAATTCAATTCCACTGTGTATTTCAGAGATTTTAATGTGTTCCCATCTTGTTGACTTTATGTCCTCTCCTGATCATCAGTATGTAGAAGATTACCCTTTAGTCTACTGCATTTTGTCCAGCAACTCAAACTCATGGGTTGACACTCAAGCAATGAGGGATACCTTTGACATTGGGAAAAATCTTCTAGCTGCTATTGTATTCAAGCACAGGAGTGTCTATGGTGTTTTTTTGAGTCTTTGTTATTGCTTTTTCTTTTTAAAAAACCTGTATCAGATATATTTCAATACTGTTGGTCCTGCCTTGAATATGTGTCTAGATTAGTTGATCTCTTATGGTCCATACTTCAAGAAAAATAAAGTGTATTTCCTTTATTCAGGAAAAAAAATAATCAAGTGTGAGTTTTTAAAATTATTATTTTGAGTCATATTTTTGTGAATATAACTCCTTGTGTTTCTTAAGAGTTTGAATCTTTGTTATAAGGTCTCCTGCAATAGTCTTTCTCACAGAGTGGTTTGGTGACTGACAGTTTATCTGTCTAGTTTTTTCTAATCCCATTGAAACTCCTGGTCTGTATATTCATTTTTCTTAGGTAAAAATAAAGAAGCTACATTTGTATGTAAAATGATCAAAATATTAATTTTTTAAAAATAAAAATGCAGCTTTTACAAAAGCTTCTCTTAGACTATGATGTTCTCAATATTGCTTTTAGCTTTTAACTGTGCTGCAGCTCAGCTTTACCTTGTTGAATTAGAATGTAGAAGGTAGGGGCATGTGGTGAGATCCAAACTGTGTTTCACCTAGGCAATTCCAGTTATGTCCTACCTTCTTTTTTGATGGTGCAGCTAAAAGGTCTTGCTCTTTCTTCTCTTTTAGCCAGCCCTCCACTTGCACAACTTTCTGAATAAATATTTCAGCAGTGCAGTGATGGAATGGGCTGTGGAGCAAGGTAGATGTGATGTCAAAGAAGCAAAAGTTGCAAATGAATTAATTGAAGCCGTGTGTGACAGTAAAAAGTGGAATATCAATAATACGAATGTTTCAGAATGGGGAATAAACCTGCACCCCGTTAGCTTTTAAGAAGGGTGTACTGGAGTCATGGCTGTTAATTACTACTGATTACTACTGCTGTCATCACTACTGATATCACTGTATATTGGGATAAGGGACAAGAAGAGGTTGGGTGCTTTAGTATCATATACTCTTGGAAATACATTTAATTGGTGCAAAAATGCTATATACTTTTAGTTGGGATGTGGTTATTATTTTATACTGTTATTATTTAGGGTGTGTTTGTGTTTTCTTTATTTAGGGTTAGGTGTTAGATCTTAGTTGCCAATGAAAGTGGAGTTTACTAGATAGATAGTTGTTTGTCCGTAGTCACATGTTCTTCTGGCTTCCCTCTATTCTCTAATATTGTAATTGACTGTTGAACATATAGTTGTACATAAATTTGTATCAAGAGATAGTGTGGTAAGCCCTGAAAATGTGAAAAAAGTTCTGATAATACAAAACATCCTGAGATTAAACTGACATGTGTCAGTTCTCTTTGAATTTTGTGAAAACAAAAGTAGGTCTATAATTAAGATGTCCAATTCTCAGACTAAACTATGAGATACAATGAATGAAGAAAACTGAGCTGAAGACAAACGAAAATAAGAAGCTCAGAAACTGATTTGAAGGTGACGTCTGGGATTTAATTAGGGAAAGAAAGAAAAGATCAAGAAATTTGAGATTCAAATATTGTATAAAACAGCTCTCTATCTTTTTAAATTAGTAAACTTCTCATGTTTTTGGGAAGAATTTAGATTGCCTTCAAGCAGTCAAAGAAAGGCTGAACATTTTGAGTTAAATGCCTCAGAAATCAGAAAATGAGTAGGTAAAGAAAATTACAGTCAACCTCAGATACAGAGTTAAAACAAAGGACCCTTTGCTCAGTAAATAAAGAGGAGATGGCATTTATTGTGTGAAATTAGTATTAGGATGGAGCAATATTACACAGAAACAATATAACAATAATAATAGAGGGTTATACTGAAATAATATACAAATGCATGAGTAAAGTAATGAGAATGAAGTATCTACCCATCAGGGATTGAAATAACAGTCTATTTAATAGAAGAACTTTGATTTCTGAGTCAAAACTTGTGGGTGATGATAATGGAGAAAGCATGATTAAGGATGATGTGACAGCTGAGTGAAAAAAGAAGCAACTAAAGTAGCTTCATGCAAAACTAGAATCAGGTAAAAAATAAAGAAGACATTTGCAAGAGCATTGAGGAAACCATTAAAATCAACATATAAACGATAAGAAGAATTATGAATTGGTTTGGCTAAAACTAATCAGGTGTTAAAAGATTAACTAAGTGGACAAGAGTAGGAAGGAAAGGAAATGAGAAATTAGGTCCATTAAGTTTTAAGAAGCTAATGGGCCAGGAAAAAATAGCTGGGAAATCAGAATCTCTTAAGAAGAAAACAAGGATGTTGAACTCCAAAAAAAACCCCAAAACAGCTCTCAGTTAAAATCAGCTTTTCTCATTTCTAGCCTTCAAAGAAAAATATCAGATGGGATTAAAAAAAAAAATCAACAAATGAGAACATGATATTTTTCATTTTTAAATTAGCTTAGAGGCTAATTCAATAAAACGTTAGAGACATACACACTTAGAATTGAATGTACAGGTATTTTTGCTTGTATATTCACTACCTCTGAATGAGAAGCTGTGTAATTGCAGTAGGACCATGTTGTACCTGCCCTGAAAGCTCTGCACGTTGCAATGGTGGTCTGTTGCTGGAAAGCTTCCCTTTGGGACACATTTCAATGCAAATAGCATTCACATGAATTATGGGCATTATGAAACCTGTTAAAACAGTCTCTGTTCAAGACTTTGGTGGATGAATGACTAATTTGGCATCCTCTTGAGATTTGGGTGGTGAATTAGAGACTACATGCTGAATTAGGCAGGCTGAAGCAGACATGCACAAGAGTAGAAGGCTGTCAGTCAGGATTTTGGGTGTTTTCAAATGGATTTGAGTACTTCCACAGTTTGAAGGTTGCTGAATGCAATTATATGGGATAAAAATTGGGTTGGATAAGTCCTGCTGTGAGCCTGCCTACCTCTTCTATATAACATGTAGCCATTAGCTGAGATAACTTTCAACACATAAACAGCTGTTAATCTGAGCTCATATCATTCACTCAAAAACAACCAACCAAACTGATTCATTGTAATCTTTTTCAGCACACTTCATTTCATTAATGAAGGATATCTGGCAAGAGATTTGATAGATCCTGAGCCCTGAGGAACATAATTACTTTAACACCCATGTGTGCCACGTAGCTGTAACCCCAGGGTTGTGTCTCAGTCATGTTTGGTAAGGTACACAAGAAGAGATAGACTTTGACCCAAAGACCTTACAAGCTTTTAACTATTTATTTGTTTTTATATTATTTAGTTTTTCTACATTCTTCTATAGTCTGTTCCTCATTCTTTCTTTCCAGTATTGTGCAGAGATTTTCCCCCCTGCAGTGCCAATCCTTTATCTTTCAGTGTGTGTCTCTAATGCGCTCAGTCTGTTCACTCACTCATCCCTGTCCTGTTTTCCCCCTTATAGTCTAGTGACATGTAAGCTGATCACAGAAATCTTTATGTTCCTTTGTTCGAAGCACCTCGGCACAGTTCTTCACTTCTTCTTTCTTCCTGACAATTGTGTTCATGGCTTTGTCATCCCAGTAAGTGAGAGCACAAGAACTGGCAACATCCTGGCATCCTTTCTGAGCACACACACTGGATAGTTTTGTTGAACGCTGTTCTGTCACGATGTTCAAAGCAAACATCTACTGCAATGCAGCTGTTTGAGCTGTGCCTGCACTTGGTACTATTTTTGTTTGCAGTTCAACATATTTTCTTAAACCTCTTTTAGTAAACTCAGATACATGCTGCAGGCTGATAGCTGTTCAGAGAAAAGCATAATCCCTAGGAGCTGTCTGCCTTGGCAAACATGTACATGCTTTTCAATATGTCAACAGGCAATTATTCCAGCAGTGTTTATTCTCTCAGTTCCCTCAACCCAGCCCAACAATTGAGTATTTTTTTCATATGCCCCCACTTAAAAAAATCAGATGGGTGCCCAGAATTGTGAATTTGTCATCTGTGGATTCATCAGTCACAACTCTAATGATTTAGTTATTCAACCTTTTACACTCTTTTAGAATTATACTGGAATACATATATTTCAGGAACAGGATCATGAAATTTTTATTACTCATATGATAATGATTATGAATGTGAGTCCCATATTTTCAAAACCCAGATATTGACATTCTGGAGAGAGTCTTCATTAGCTATTTTTACTTCAACAATATCAGGAGAAAAGCTACTTCTCTGCTGTTTTCCCAATCAAGATAATTTCAGATTATAGGATCTTGCTCTGTGCATGCCCAGGGCCTCAGTTGTAATCATCCTTCAAAGCTGTAGTTTATTCAGTAATTAACTTGTTACTCTATGGCTCATGCAGTGTACAAGTAGTTCAGAGCTTTATGTAGAATGGTCTGCTGATTTGAGAATGGCTTAAAATATTTTTCTTTGGGAATGTGGGGTTTTTTAAAATTTCATTAAAATAGTTAAAAAAGTGGAAGCTGCTTTTCATGTCTTAGCCAATTTAGAAAGGCTAGAGATTAGAGTCCTCCACCTCTTTCAAAGAATGAAACCTGCTACAATGAATTTTTTTTCACATCATGTCTGGAACTCTTTTTCTGAAGAAAAGTAGCCATTACAGTGCTTAGAATACATTGATAGTGTGATAACATATACTGCTGTCTGGCATGGAATGATTGTGTGTTTGAGATCTGGATTTATTCCCTTCAGTTGTCTGTTAGTGATGGGGCTATTGTTTGAACCTTTGACAGCATTAATATTGCATATATAAGTAACTAACTATAACATTGATATTGAAGTTTACATCTAAGATCTCTACTAACATTTTATTGCTATTCAACCAAATATTATAATACTAGTATAGCTTTTTTAACTTTTAAGGGGCTTTAGAGTTGCCCCTCCCTCCCTCCTTCCTATTATAGGAATATCTCATCTGCAGCTGATGAGAAATTGTGGGACCTAAGATTCACCTCGAGGTGCAGTGCCTAGGCCCTGACATGCTTCATCCTTTTCCTCTACACTAAGTTCTATTTTCTACTCATTACAGCTGTTTCCTCCACTTGGTCCCCTTTGCACCAGGTGCTTTGCTGTGTGTGTTTCTGGGGACTGTGTGGGCAGATGCAGTCATGAGAGGGGAAGATGTGAGCAATTCACAAAGTCCTTTGACATACAACACAGGCAGAACATATTACTGGCCAAATGAGGAAGCACAGGTGATGGGTAACAGCTCACAGGTTCAAAAAGTTCTTCAAGAAGAAGAAATATTGAAGAAGAAAGAGAGATTCAGGGTTTTAATTTTACAAAATTATAGAATCATAGAATATGCTGAGTCGGAAGGGACCCACAAGGATCACTGAAGCCAACTCCTGGCCCTGCACAGGACAGCCCCAAGAATCACAGTATGTGCCCAAGAACATTGTTCAAAAGCTTGTTCCAACAAGCCTCTGGGTGAAAAACCTTTTCCTGATATCCAATGTAAACCTCCCCTGACACAGCTTCAGTCTATTCCCTCAGGTGTTGGCAATGGTCATCAGAGAGGAGAGATTGGTACCTGCCCCTCCACTTCCCCGTGTGAGGATATTGACCACAATGTCTTCTCAATGAAGCCCTCAGTCTTCTCCAGGCTGAACAAGCCAAGTGACCTCAGCCTCTCCTCATATGGCTTTCCCTTCAGACCCTTCACCATCTTTGTAGCCTTCCTTTGGACACTCCCTAATAACTTTCTATCTTTCTCATATTGTGGCACCCAAAACTGAGCACAGGACTTGAGGTGAGGCTGCCCCAGTGGAGAGCAGAGTGGGACAATCCCCTCCCTTGCCCAGCTAGTGATGCTGTGCCTCATGCACCCCAAGACATTCTTGGCCCTCCTGGCTGCCAGGGCACTGCTGGCTCATCTTGTCGTTGATGAGGACCCCCTGTAAGTGGTCCTGCTCTCCAGTGTCTCCTTCCCCAGGCTGTCCATACATCCAGGCTTGCCTCATCCCAGGCGCAGAATCCAGCACTTGTCTTTGTTAAACTTCATATGGTTGGTTGTTTCCCATATCTCTAATTTTAGGGGAGTTTTTCTTTTTTTTGAGGGGGAAAGAGGAATGAATAAAAGCAAAGAGGAATGTTTCTGTTTTAGAGTCTGGAGTGCACGGTGCTCCCACCTAAAGAAGGGCAAATTATTTTCTCATGGTGACTTTAACTAAATGGAGTTGATCTGATCCCTTGCTTTTGGTGCAAAGTGAGACAATTGAGGATTTTAAAATTAAAGGAGTTGTGGTATTTACTGAGCAGACTGGAAGGAGGCATGGATAACACATCCCTATTGCCACATCTACTCTTTCCTTGTTGCTACCACAGGCAATACACTGGTATTATCCCCTTCGTGGGAAGAAACGTTGAAGAAGGAACAGTAGAGGTAGGACCTGTGCCAGGAGCCTTACATAATCCAAGCCTGAGCACATGNATCTTTGTAGCCTTCCTTTGGACACTCCCTAATAACTTTCTATCTTTCTCATATTGTGGCACCCAAAACTGAGCACAGGACTTGAGGTGAGGCTGCCCCAGTGGAGAGCAGAGTGGGACAATCCCCTCCCTTGCCCAGCTAGTGATGCTGTGCCTCATGCACCCCAAGACATTCTTGGCCCTCCTGGCTGCCAGGGCACTGCTGGCTCATCTTGTCGTTGATGAGGACCCCCTGTAAGTGGTCCTGCTCTCCAGTGTCTCCTTCCCCAGGCTGTCCATACATCCAGGCTTGCCTCATCCCAGGCGCAGAATCCAGCACTTGTCTTTGTTAAACTTCATATGGTTGGTTGTTTCCCATATCTCTAATTTTAGGGGAGTTTTTCTTTTTTTTGAGGGGGAAAGAGGAATGAATAAAAGCAAAGAGGAATGTTTCTGTTTTAGAGTCTGGAGTGCACGGTGCTCCCACCTAAAGAAGGGCAAATTATTTTCTCATGGTGACTTTAACTAAATGGAGTTGATCTGATCCCTTGCTTTTGGTGCAAAGTGAGACAATTGAGGATTTTAAAATTAAAGGAGTTGTGGTATTTACTGAGCAGACTGGAAGGAGGCATGGATAACACATCCCTATTGCCACATCTACTCTTTCCTTGTTGCTACCACAGGCAATACACTGGTATTATCCCCTTCGTGGGAAGAAACGTTGAAGAAGGAACAGTAGAGGTAGGACCTGTGCCAGGAGCCTTACATAATCCAAGCCTGAGCACATGGAAAGTCTCTTTGCCAGAAGAATTTCTGCCTAATAATTTTGAAGTAACACTACTGCAACAGAAGCATGCCACTTTTGAATGTGGCTATTTCAATAGATTTGACTGTATTGGTAAAGTTCTTGTATCTCATATATGAGAACACAAACATCTAGTTTGTCTCTTTGTTTTTCCCTTAGTATTCACAGTTTCCTCTGGGCACTTTCAGTATTTAGAAAGAATATCAGTCTGATTTGTTGCCTGCAAGAGAGTCTAATTAAAACAAGAGAGCAGGATGGGAACTGATGACACATAGTGCAGCTGAGCTGCTCCCAAAGCTGAACATGGCAGCTGTGGTTTTCGTCATTTGCAAAGCCTCAGCCAACACGTTGGCCCACAGAGTTAAAATAAATGTCCAATTATGTTGTTTAATTATTTCAGCTCCAAATTCCTGCTTGAAAAGTATTGCAAAAGAGGTGAGAGAAGCACTCAGAGGGCCATTATCGTGTTTGTGGCTTGCCAGTAAATCAGAAATCATTATGTTTTCTTTTAGTCAGGTTCTTCCATTCCCTGTGCCTGTGGTCAGGCTGCAGAGGAAGGAGTGTGTGTGCTTGAACCAGTCTCTAGCCCTCTCCCCTCCCCTGTCACTTGGCACTGACTCACAGCACTGTTTTTCAACATGATGCTAATTAGCTGCTGAGTAGTGAGATACTGTGAACTCCGAGAGAAAAGACAGAAAAAGACTTCAAAGATGTTTACCATTTTTTCCTTTTCTTTTTAAATTGTGAGAGTAATAAAAAAAATTTCTTATCGCTGCTGTCTGGATCCAGCAATTTCTTGTGTGCAGGAAGACATTGCTCCAGGTTATTCCAGGGTGAGGAGGTTATGACTTTGCTCTTTGCTTTCCATGGAGTGGGCCAAAGAGAGGGAGCAAATATGGATTGCTGTGCTAAATCTGGTGGCTATAATTGGTCAGGGTGGTACTAGCATGCCAAGCAGAGGAAAATTGATGCAGGAAGAAAGACTGAGGTTCCTGCATCAGAGCGACCTCTTGGAAGGTGGTGTTAGGTCTAAGTCCAGTCTGGGGCACTAACACCTTTCCATGCACAGCTTAAGCAAATGCTCTAGGTTGAAGTGATGAGGACCATTAGATCCTTCGGAATCCCTGTTGTTTTAGCTCATATTCACAAAATTACTTGCTGGTAAATTTGTTGATACTATCTCGATTAATGGGTCCACTGTCTTTGGACACAGGCTGCCTATCAATTAAGCTGTTCAAGCACCAAAGTTCATCAAAACTGTCTTTATTCAGAACCATGGAAATAAAGTGACTTCTCACACACAAATGGTTCCCATTGGTCATGCATATTTAATTAAGTGGTGGCCCACTTCTGCCACACTGTGTTATTCTAGATTTGCCAGTCTTCAAATAGCTTATTAAGAGATTAATGTTGAATACATTGTCAAAATGTAGGGGGGAAAGTCTTTTAGAAAGACTTTCATTTTTCATCTGAGTCTATTTGTCTTTTATTTTCCTGATGTTAAAGGTCTTCCCTTCCCCAGTTTGGAAAATTCTGCACAACATATAACCAATATAGTCAGTGGCCCACTTGCTATTCATTTATATGATCAAGGAGACCTCTGAACTGCTCAGGGAACACTTCAAGTCGACAGTTTGCATTCATCAGACTCATGATTAACACACAAATAAACTGTAACTGTAGCTGATGTACTCGGTTAGTTATTTTCAGATCACTGTTTTGTTCTCCCACAAAGTGAGTTTCACATTTCTTGTAACTATACTGAGACCTTTTTGTTTTCACATGGAACAAATAAGAGAGAAAAATGAGAGCTCCAAAAAGTCAAGCCTTTTCTGTATCCAGTGTTTTGGCTTTTTTGATTGATGAACATTTTGCATTCCAAAGGGATTTAGTGTAATTACAGCTGTTAATTATTGCAAAGAGAAACTGGCTGAAGAGAAAGAAGATTTGTATCCAGAGTTTAGTGTCAGTTTGCTGCTGATCCCTCTTCAGCTAAGGGAATATTGATACTACAAACAATGACTGCACACCACAGTCAACTTGATTTCTTAATACTTCTTTTGGAGCATGTGTCAGCCAGTGATATTCTCCTTTTCCAGCCAAGGTATTCTGATTTGAATTCTCATTTTCCTCTCCAAACTGATGTTTTTTTGTAATTAGAAAATTACGAAAAGACTTTCAGTAAAGTCTACATAGAAGGAAAAGTAGGTTTAATTTCTTTTGTTCTAGTCTGATCTTGTGAGGAGTTCAAATGTGATGATTGCATAGAAGTCTTGGTGCCCATCTGAGAATGGTAGGAATTTAAATTAAAGATTTTTATTTATCTTAAACTGGAGATAACATAAATTAGAATTTGACAAAATGCATGAACTGGAGCAAAATTAAATTTAATTTTTTCAGCTGCCCTTGGGTCTCTAAACCTTGTCAGTCCCTTTCCTTGTTTCTCTTTTTGCATGTGCACATCTGAGTAGTATTTTATTGTCATATGTATTTCAGGATTTACTCATGTCTACTTGTTTAAACTGTGCAATCTGTAAATCTGTAAATTGTTGTTAGCCGTCATCCAGATACCAGCCACAATTCCTTTTTATCTTGACCATTATTTTAATATAATTCAAAGTAAATATAAAACAGTATTTTGTTTTCTGCACCTTTTAGCGTTACTCTTCTACCAAAGAAGTGAAAACTGCTCTTATATTTTTTTGGTGAGGGGGAATTACTTAAGGGATATTAAAATATACCATGATTACTTCTGCTCACTAAAATCCCATATTTGATCCCAGGTCATAAAAAGTTGAAGGGGACCAAAATCAGTGTTAACTGTACCAGTCCAAATGTGAATTTTCTCCTGAGTTTGCAAAGGAAGGTCATTAATAACACAGCCCATGCTGGACCTCTGCTGGTGCGACCACTTCACATCTTGGTTGGTGAGGATGCACTTTCCTACTTTTAAAGGCTTACACTTACCACTGCCAACTGTAAAGCAGAAGGACTTTACTGCCAACACGAGGCCAGTGTGGTGGGATGTGATGCTGTAACACATAACTAGTGCTCAAAAGACAGGGTGTCTCTTGCAGCCCATCTCTCTGCTCTATGAAGACGCATTACTTATCAGATGCAATGAGCATGAGGCCTCTAGATCTGAGATTTCATTGTGCCACAGGGCCCAGAAAGGCAATCATGCTTCCCAGTGACAGCAATCCTTCAGCTGTGAATGTGTGTGCAAGAGGGGACTACAATTAATATTGCACAGTGTATGCTTTGAAAAAAATACTTCATCAAAACTGTGTCAGCTTTAAATTTTTAAGTTGAATATTATCCTGGATTTTCAGACAGTTTGTTAGGTAATGCATATATCCAGGTTCTTGCAATTCTAGAGGAGTAAAACTTTGACAGCATATCAATGGCACATCCTGTGAGTGTCAAAAGAGCAACAGGTGAGATTTCCAAGGCAGGTATATAATTAAGCTAGCAAAAGGGACATTGAAAGCTGTTATGTTAAAGATAGCTCTCCACATCACAATCCATGCTTGGAAAATGTTGTGGATCATTTTTTCTTTTGAAAAGGCTGCAGTAAAATCAGAATGGAGGAAGGAAGAAACAACCAGAATGTAGTATATTCAGACTTCTTTTTTGCCAGCTTGTTAATGCTTGTTACCTTTATACAGTTTTTTGCTGTTAAAATAAAATTGAAAGAAAATCCCTCTCACTTTTCAATGAAAAAT
>VZTT01075584.1:0-23279 GCA_013400855.1 Buphagus erythrorhynchus
ATCTCTTTAATTTCAGTTTTGAGGAGTAGCATTTTAAAGATCTGAATTGTCTGTATGTATGAGCCTTTGGTTTTGGTGAGAAGTACTCTGAGCACAGTGGGGGGAGAGTGAGTGAGTGAGTGAGTGAGTGAGTGAGTGAGTGAGTGAGTGATTGAGTGAGTGAAAACGTGCAGGTGCGTGTGAGCACGTGTGAGTGCCTGCCCTCTTGTCACATGTGTGAGTGTGTCTGCCCTCTTGTCATGTGTGCCTGCCTGCCCTCTTGTCACACATGAGTGTCTGTCTGCCCTCTTGTCACACATGTGAGTGCCTGCCTGCCCTCTTATCACACATGAGTGTCTGTCTGCCCTCTTGTCACACATGTGAGTGTCTGCCTGCCCTCTTGTCACACATGAGTGTCTGTCTGCCCTCTTGTCACACATGAGTGCCTGCCTGTCCTCTTGTCACACGTGTGTCTGCTTACCCTCCCCTGGCAAACCCGTAACCGACTGACAGCTCCCACCCACTGCACTCCTCATACCAGCAGTGAGCGATGCCCCACGGAAGCAGCCCTTTCACGAGGTCAGTGTGTGTGTCCCAGGCCCTGTGCTGCTGACAGGTAAGGACATTTCTTCTCTTGTAAAGAGGCAGCAGTGTTGCTCTTGAAATGGGTGTTTTATCCCCGAACACCAAGCACAAGGGCTTCTACTTGCCGGCAGGCACAATCATGCAGCAAAGGGTTTGTGATGCTGGCCACACTTTATTCTAGAACACATTTTTTTAAAAAATAAAATCTCTTAAATGTACATCTTTGTCTTTCTATTCTTCTGGGCTGCCAGCAAAATTCATCTTCCTATGACTTCCTAACTCTATGCTTCTGTCTATTTCTGCAGAATCATTAGCAGGAAGGACAGGCCAGATTCTGACCTCAATTACACCTCCCTACACCTGAAGTAAAGCTTTTTAAGTCGGTTCCATCACTACTGATGTTTGTTGGTGTAAAGGAAAACAAACTCTTTGTGCATTTGTGTTTTTCAAGGCTCCATAACTCTGACATCAGCATACAAATAAATGTGACAATCCCTGAAAACATTTTTCGTACTCTGAATGTATATAGATATATATTTTCCATCTCTAACATCAATGGCATTTCCTTGTTCCCAGTTCCCTTGATGTTTCTGGAATCAGCATGGCAGTGACAGACACTGTTGTTCACTTATTAAGACTGAATGTTGCCATGCCCGAATACAAATGAATGTTCATTGTATGATACAACTTTCTTATAAAGCCATACTTTTGTAATTTTGGTTTCTCTTTTTTAGAGGGGGGGAAATCTTCCTTATAATTGTGTTTGCACATTACTCGCTGCATGATTAAAGATAAAAAGACTGTAACATGCTGGAATAAACTATATATACATAGCCTGATATAACTAGGTACACTAGCTGTGAAAATCATTTAATCTGATTGTATTAATATAATAAAATTGCAATATAAAATTGATGTGTCTTTTATTAGCCAATTGGTCAAAACCAACCACGAGTATCTGTTGCTTTTGCTTTGGCTCATCTTATTGTTTGATGATTTCATTCTGACTGCTAAGCCATTATCTCAAAAAATGTGATCTGAGGAAAATAATATTTCTCTTCACAGGCTTTCAGTAGCTGACTGTACTGTCAGAGGATGACCCCGAGAGATGAGGTGAACCCACACTCCACAGATCTGCTGAAAGGTGGTGATAAATCAGAAGGAGGGGCTCAACAGGGGTTGAATGGTAATAGGTTTCAGAGATTTTAATTTTTCAGATTTGAGTTCAGCTTATGCAGCTGTTTCCCATGAACATAAGAGTGCTGGTAGCCTGCTCTCCTTCTCTGGTTTGTGCACCATCAACCAGCTCCTTTCCTTCCTCAGGTGTTTCTCTGTACAGGAAGATGCCCTGGCAAGGCTTCCAGCACCGACCTCTCCCATAGGCTCAGCTGAAGGTCTTCAGGCAGATGTGCACCTCTCACCCTCTGTGCTCTCCATGGGGTAAGTAGCCACCAGATTCTGTGCCAGAACCTGAACCATCCAGGTCCTCCTCTGCTCTGATAAAAACAGCTACCCAAAGTGTTTCAGGTGATGGGTAGCTGGTTTGGATAACGATAATCATGGGGTGTAGACTCCAGCTCCAGCTGTACCCACAGATTTCCTCAAGGCACACTAGTACATGCAAGCTATAACCAAAGGATAACTCCTTTGAGCCTGTGCTTGCATAGTAAGTTACTGGTTTCGTGGAAGATTGCAGAGAAGGAAGTTTCACTGATCTCATATAAAGAAGATCAAGACTATGTCCTTGCCCTCATTTATCCCTAACTACTTCACCACAAGAATGTGATCTCCAAAGATGTAGTTTTCTGGCTTATTTGCTTCCATGTTTCCCGTGTTTGAGAAAGGGAATTTGATTCAGTTTCTCTCGTGCCCTGGCAGCTCTGCTGGGGCTGACCATTAGGGAGCCCCGGGCTGACGCATGCCTCAGAGCTCAGTCTCATGTAGGTATCGGGTTTTTTACAACTGTAGTTAGCTGGAGCCCACACACCAGCAGGCAGCAAGACAGGGATTTAAATAGAGAAATTTAAAGGGTATATTCCCTTGTGTGGAGGGAAGCACTGTCACAAGCAGATGATGCATTGAACGAAATCCTGCCCACGCCTCAGTTGCTGGGTACACCTCCCTAAGTGAGTCATCCCAAAAGCAGCTGACAGGTTTGTCATGTCCCACACTGTCCCGTGTCTGCCTGGCCAGCACAGCAGCAATGCCCTGGGGGAGCATTCTGCCTTCTGCTGCTCCACCACTCTCAGCTGGTGACATGGATGACCACCAGGCTCCAGCTCCCAAGATGCCTGCCTTTGTCTCCAGCACTTTGGAAGCTGCTCTGAAGCCAAGAAGCCAGATTTCTTCGGGGGTGATTCCTAAGCAGTGCTTGATCTGAAAAATCAGTGCCAGCTCTAGTAAAATACGTGTGTATTTTGCTATGGATCTCCTGTGAAGGAGAAGTTTATTGTTGGTGGGAAGGCTTTTGTCGAATTTCATGAGTTTGTAGAGATAAGAGAGCTGTGCTCTGTACACCAGATCTGCCCACCCACACAGATCCCCGTGGAGAACAGTGAGGAGGAGGAATGATTATCACAGAGTTGTCAGACTCACACAAGAAAACCTGGAAGGAAGGAAGGGAAGAAAAGGGTTGGGAGAGGCGGGATGGCTAGATGCCTTGTGGGAAGCACATCCCACAGCTGAACAGAAATAGGGAAAATAGTCTGGAGAATGCCAAACCACAGTACAAACTATGAGAAACACAGAAACCCCTCCCTGCCACTTTCTCATGGAGCTTGGCTTCAGGGTCGCAGAGAATGTCAGGATGACATTCAGGAATTCATGCCAGGAAGAGTCTGAAAAGCATTAGAAAAGGAAATAATCACTAGAGCTGACTGGGAATTAATGTTTCTATTTCACCAAAACCAACAATATTGCAAAATACACTTCAGTTCTAATTTGAAATGAAAATTCAAAATATCAAAACCAGTTTTACAAAGAAGAAAACTGATTCAGATCTATCAAGATAGTTTTTAAATAACAGAAAAATTTTAATAATGTAATATTTGGCTTTTTATTTTTAACAGTGTTAAAGCACTGAAAAACAATCAAAATATCATTAAAAAACCCCACTTCTTTTGATAGCTGAAAGTCTTTGTTCAGATTTTCTTGTACCAGAATTTTTGTCAAAATAGGAACATAAAGCCCATGGTGCTGGGTTCTCCCAGCATCATGCCATTTCTCCAGCACTGGCAATGGGAGAAGCCAGGTAAGCAGAGCACCTTTGCCTGGCTACTTTCAGCAATATATTCCCTACTTAATTCCCTCAGTTCCCACAGCTGTTGCATTGGGGATATTGGAGGCTATACCCTTGCCTAGTCCTTCAGAGTATTCATCTTTTGACCTAGTGTCCCAAATTTGTCTAGTTCTTTTCTAAACCCATTGATACAGTCAGATCCATGACTTCCCACAGCAGCAGTTTACATTTATCTGCACCCAAGCCCACCTGCCACTTCTTTTTCCTACTTGGTTTAGTGGGGTCCTTCAGGTGCCTCTGTGTGATATTTGGATACTTGGAAAACTCCAGTAGCACTGTGCACACAGAGCTATCACTGCTCACTCTTTTCTCCAGCCACAGGGTATATACTAAAAACTGGTTCCTGCACCAATCTCCAGGACACCCCACTGCTGACTCTTCCTCGCCCTTTGCCATTCTGTTACCAGCTTTCACTGCATGAAATAACTCCTGTGATCTCATGACAGCTTCATTTCTTTAATAATCTTTGGTGTGGAACCTTGCCCACAGGTTTTTGAGAATTCAAGTACATTATGTTCACCAGATCTCTCCTTTATCCTCTGTCCTTTTGAGTGAGGAGAGTAATTTACAAACAATTCAATTTTTATGAAGGTAAACTTTGCAGTAAAATCTGTCTGACAGGACATGGCAGAATTAAAATGCGTTGTCCACTAGAAGGACCTAAAGATTTTTATGGATTGTGCAAAGTTTGCTTACAGATGTACGGCCCATGGTGTGATTCTTTGCACTGTCCTGTGCAGGACCAGGAGTTGGACTCAATGATTCTTGTGGGTCCTTTCCAACTCAGAATATTCTTTGGTTCTGTCACTCTGTAAAACACATTGCCTTGAGACTGCAGGGGAATTCCAGATAGTATTTCTTTAAAAGTGCCTAAGCTTTGACTGAAGCTGAAACTGAACAACTATAGGACAAAAATCTCAGCTCTTCTGCCTAGAAGGTGTTAGGGAGTGACACTGTAAGCAGACTCTTCTTCTGAGTTTACAGATCACAGTGAGATACTATTTTCAGCTGTGCTGCATATATTTGCAGACACTAAACTTCTCACCGATAGAGGTGATTGCTTGATCAAATTGGTTTTTTTATGAGACTCCTCCCATGGGTAGAACTGAGCTTTGCTGATAGCTGCAGGCTTTGGCTTACTTCTCTACCAGCCTGCAGAGCCCAGCATGGTGACAGACAGAGATAAAATTACATTCCATGTACAATTTGGGATTTCTTGAAAGGAAAGCCAAAATGATAGGAAGAAAGAGCTCTGCCTAAATTGGGTTTCTGCTTAGAGGTGTGTTCCCTAAACACTCAGAAATTCACATGCTTACTGAGGCTCACTCAGATCTGGTGAGCTTCAGGAAAGATCAGAGAGGCTGAGTAGCTTTCCCATAAAATTACCCAGCTCTTCTTTAGCAGAATTAACAGATTCTAGCAGCAGATCCATGCTTTGTGTTCTCTGGAAAAAATGATCCAGGTTTCAAAATGTCTCAGTTCTGCCCTGACACACATGATCATCATCCCCTCAATTAAAAAACATCACTACAATGGCTAAGTCCAAACCTAGACCTGTCCATGCACTTTCTTATTCCCCTTTTGCAGATATTTAGACACAGAGAGCTCTCTCCATCATGGCCTGGGCCTTTGCCCCCACTGCCTTGGAGGGGATGAACACACAAATTTCAAGCCGTGAAATAACTGCACATGATAC
Source organism: Buphagus erythrorhynchus (assembly GCA_013400855.1). Lineage (NCBI taxonomy): Eukaryota > Metazoa > Chordata > Aves > Passeriformes > Sturnidae > Buphagus > Buphagus erythrorhynchus. The sequence goes on from VZTT01075584.1 coordinate 5,559, forward strand.
ACAGCATACAGCATGAACACACATGCAAGCACCATAGGTGATGTGAAAGGAGAGGCCCTTCATGAGTCTTACTTATTTTTAGAGTGAAAAGCCCCTGCCTCAGCCAGGCAGGAGTCCATGACTAATATCCCAGTTCCTTACTGGTAACGGCCTGGCAGGTTTTGCTGAGCTAGCTGTCAGTGCAACACCTCAGATTCAGGCAGGCAACTCTTTGCCTTTAGGATCAGGTCAGGCTTTAAACAGGCAACTTCAGCTTTACTTTTTAGTAGCTACTGCTTTTACTCCATGTGGACCTTTACACCATCCTCAACCAAATCTAGAAACTGTTTGACTTGGCAGAGCTGCTAATGAATATGCTCTCACCAGCTAAAAGGAAGAGGAAAGAAAAAGGAATGTATTTAAAAATGAAAGCCTGTGTTTAAGTTTTACATTTCAAATGCTTTAAGTGGTTTTTTTCTTCTTCTTTCATTCCTTCAGTGTTGCCTGAAAAGCCAGTTTTGCTTGGCTATTTTTGGCTTCACTGCACAGCTCCCTAAGTTTTGACAGTCAGTCCTCAAATCACCACAACTATGAAGTGGATCCATCTTCCAAAGGGACATGGTTGGATCTCAAGAATCTAAAGTTTTTAAGCTTTCTGTGCTTCCAGGCACAAACCCCCTAAAAAACACTGCTCTAAACCTAAAACCTTAAAAAAGGCTTGTAAATATAAATAATAAGTTAAAAATCACAAATGTGTAGTAAGTTAAATGTGTGTATTTTCACTAAGTAATGAGTTTTAAATTTAAAGTTTTAATAGTATAGTAATAAATAGGAGACAAAATAAAAAAATTTAAATAGTGTCTTTTTCTTTGTTAATTTTCTTCTTTTTTCTTCTTCTTCACAAAACTTAAGTAGTTGTCTTTAGTTAGTCAGTCTAATGTCACTCTAAAAATCATAAAAATCTATTATTAAGTAAAAAAAATAAATAATGTAAGTGTTAAACTTTTATTAGTTTGTTTAGCTTTAAAAGACCTTAAAGCAGACTCAACTTCTAGCAAAGAGCTAGAAGTGCTGTCATACTCTCTGTAATTCTTTAATAAAATATAATAAACATCCGAGGCCAAACACAAAAATCGTCTCAATCACCTTTCTAATAATCCTAGCTCTAAAAAAAAAAACAAACAAGACTAATAACAAGCCACTAATACTTAGTGCAAAGCCCAGCATACACCCCCACAGGACACCTTTTCTTCCTCCTCTCCTGAGCATCAGTAGCATGAGCCCTGGACGGCTTTTGAATTCAAATACCACCGTTCATTAGAAGATAAAATAGAGATGGTAACTCATAAAATAAGGAAACTCGGCTGGGCAGGCCGGATTGGAATAAAAAGGAATGATCAGCAGCCTTCCCATCTCCCAGGTGTGTCCTGGCTTGTTGGCTGCCTGAGCTGCGGAGAAGTAAAACCAGCTCCTTACACCTCTGCAGGCGCTACCGATGATCATTTCCGCACAGTCCCGTTGTCTTGCTTTGGGTTTGTTTTTTATTTTTTGACGACTTTTCTCACTTTCCACCGCGGCGGCTCCTGCGCGGGCTCCGGCCGGGCCTGGGCCGCGGCGCCGCCAACGGCCGCCAGGGGGCGCTACCTCCCTTCAGCTGCGGCCGTGAGGGCCCGCCGAGGCCCTGGGGGGGGGGCGCGAAACGCAATATGCAACATTTCCCTCAAGAAAGGACATTCTTTGGTATTTGGTCTTCATATGCTTTCCAGCCTAATCAGCAGGAAGGGAGGTTTTCGAAACAGGAGCTAACGAGCGNGGAGAAGGATGCACTGCTGGCAGTGGACACAAAGAATGCAGAATTTATGGGCCACAAGGACATTTGGAAGGATCCCAAAGATAAGGAAGAAACTAATAAAGACAACTCAGCAACTGTGCTGAACCAGCTCCAGCTGGGTAAAAGGTAATTCTGGCATGGGGAGATGGTGACCACCGACTCACGGCCTTGGACCCAAGAAATCCACTGACCCAAAAGGAGAGAAAGACTGAGTATGGGACTAATTAGCAGGAGAAGCAAGAGAATCATTAATAAGCAGAAGACAGAATACTAATTAAAAAGAGAACTATGTAACTTGTAGCCAATGAACATAAATTCCTTTGTTTGCTAAAATGTATAAATAGCAAAAGGTTTTGATATTTGATGTGCTTGATTTGTGCAATACCACTGAGCATCCAGGATTGAGGAACTCTGAGATAATCGGTGTCTCGGTCAAGTGCTGCCCACAAATAGCTTGTTGCCCACGAATCCCATTTTTGTGGATGACAAGGTGACTCCAGGGCTGTGAGAAGACCCTGCCATCATGAGGGGACCCCGGGATTGTGAGGTGACCCCAGTGCTGTTGGCTGCCCCTTGCCCATGCCTGTCTGGTGATCCTACAGCACATCTTTCGGATGCAGTGTCCAAACCAAACTCAAACATGCAAACCCAGCTGCAGGAAGGTGGTGCAGGTGCCTTTATTGTCAGCAACCAAAAAAAGGTTTGGAGTTTATTCAGCGATGGAAAGGCCTCAGGTGCCGTGGAAGTTGACCCTGGAGCTGGGCTCTAGACAAAGAGCTACAAACAGAAACAAATTTTTTCCCACAGGCCATGTGGGGTCGCTGGGCGGAGATGAGCAGGTGGACACTCTTCATCCTCTCTGCTGCCTCCAAGAGAAAGGAGAAGCTGTGGTGACTTAGCTGGTCGTGGGCAGCTGAGAGGCTCCATATCTGTGTTTAGCAAAGTACATAAAATCCAGGGATGTGATGTAGTCCTGTTGGATCACTGCTCCTGTGCAGAAAAGCTCATCAGACAGAGGAGTCAGTGATGGTGGAGCTGTGAGAGCCACCATTTCCTGCTTTCCCAGGAGAAGGGTGGCTGGGATTGGAAGCACAGGCGCTGCAGCCAGGCAAGGAGCCTGCCTGTGCACAGGGCATGTCTTGCAGAAAGCAAAGAATTGCTGAGGGGCTTGATACCTATCAGGAAACAAGGAAAGGTACTACCAAAGATGTCTTTAGCTCTGTTTCTGGCACATTTATGAAATGTCAAATACCTAGACAGTGGTAGCTGGCCCAATAGCCTGGAGTCTCAGCTAAAAAAGCCCAGTCTGTCTTTTTGGAGCTATCATTCTCTGATCTGGGGATCTGTTCCTTTATTTTCACTCCTCTCTGCTTCAAGGCTAATCAGCAGAGCTTGCAAACCAATAACAAATTGGTTAAAAATCAGCTTTATATGCAAAGCCTAAAATAAAACATCTGTATATATCCCAGAAGCCTTCACAACCTCCTGTTTTATTAGTATCTCTAAAATAACTTTTCTTTCCTGACTCTAATTCCAGCTAGAAGCACTCTGATAATCCTCATAGGACTGTTATGTGTATTTCCAATTAAGCAATTTATAAGCACTGGCTGTGAGGAGCTTTTTGTTCTTAAGGAAATTATTTCTTCATTAAGAGTAAAACAAGTATTTTTTTGTCCCTGCTTAATATGAAAGCCCTTGTGTCCCCTTCACATATGTTTTAAGTACTGAGCTGTGTAGAAGGAGATTAATCATTTTGTACCCCAACAAGCAGGGAAGACACAGCAGCTGGGTCAGTCGCTCAGGAAATAGGCTTTTCAGTGTTTGTTTTCAGAGACAAGTAAAAGTCAGACAGACAGACACTTGCTTTCAAGCTTCTTGCCTTTGCCAGAGGCAACCCACACAATCATGAGCCCTTCTGGAGTCTGAGTCATGAAGAGCTGCGGCAGATAAAATGGAGGCAGTCAAGAGGGAAAAAAAATCCCATTCATGCCCAGCTAATGAGTAGAAGTTCCAAATTTCCTCTTGTTTTGCAGGCTGTGTACCTTAATTAGATGAATCACAGAACACTGAGGGTGGAAAACACAGGCCAGACAGCTCATAAGAGTCCACTTCATTCTTTCACACTGGCAGTATTATCTACCTCCCCAGCGGGGAAGAATGTCCCTCCATTTTCCTGGACTGTCATGAGGCATGGGCAAACATGGCAAATGAAGAGCAGAAAGGATGGATGATTGAGTTTAGCTTGTATAGTAGCACAAGCATCCTATTCCTACTTTTGTCCCCAGGCCCAGCCATTTACACTTTCTATGAAGTGATAAAACTATAGAGTTTCTGTAAACTCACGAGCCTGTGTTCTGGACAAGGGCAGCACCATGACCAAATAGCATGAGTTGCACAGTTGCACTGAGCAGCGACATGAGAGACCTTCAAAGGGAAGGCACACTTGCTAGTATCAACTAGCTAGAATTAACTCACCAGAAAGCTTCTGATGTGGTCACAGGAGACATTTTGAGCCTTGAGTGTTCCTGGAACTCTGGAAAGAAACCCCAGGTAAGTGTCGTAAGTAAACTGCATTCCCTTCATTTTGCTCCAAGCCCAACTAGAAGGAGACAGCCTAATAATGAGATAGCTCCTGAATGTTTAAAGTTAATATCTTGTATCTGTTTATAGTTACAAATGGAGAGAAATTGAGAGAAATGGAGGAACTGACCACAAATGAAATTACTACATTTGTAAAAAGCTAATCTATATAAACAGGTTAGAGATCGAGATGCTGCAGCATGTAAGCCTGTGCCAATGTTTGACTTGCACAGGGTCAGTGGAAAATGTGTCATGTATTCCAGTAGCACGAGTAGCCCCATGTATTTTTCCCGGGAATGAGTGCATAAAATGGCTGATGAAAGAAGATAGAAGTGGTGAATTCACCTGTACACTTCAATGTAGACATTGTATCATTCAGTGAAGAAATGATGAGTTTAGAATGATCTTAAAATCTTGAGGTTTCCTTCTCAGTCTCTGTATTTCATGCTATGCTCAGTAATACCATTTATCATCTCCCTTTGTGTTATGGAATGGATTTTATTTAGCAGCACAAGGAAGAAATGCCTGGCTGTAGCTCCCTCAGCAAGCCCAATGGCACTGTGGTTTTTGGTTATTCTGGTTTTGTGATGTCACTCTCTGTTTTAAAGGGAAATAGGTTTGAAGAGGGATTTGAAAAAAGACAGAGTAATATGTGACATTGTGCATTGGCTCCTGGGACAGAGACAGCTTTACTGGCACATGGAGAGTCATTGATCTGCCAGGTCAAAAGAAAGTCACTTATGTCATGGCAGCATGAGAGAAAGAAAGAGGACAGAGTGACAAACAAGTTGTACTTGGTGCTCAGAGTCAGCACTGCTGTCAGAATGGAGGGAAGAACGGTAAAAGAAATGTCAGAAACAGATAAGCAAGTTGAGAAAGGCACTGCAGGAAGTGGAAATGTGCAGAAAATAATGCTGTAGGGAAATGGAGGATGAGGAGGGAAAAGTAAGCATTAATGATACTATCATTATGCAGGGCATGAGGTCAATCTGGAAGCTGCGTTTTGGGTTGGCTGCAGTCTCAGGGAGGCCAGAAACAGAGGAGATAACATAGAGTAAAAGATAAAGTGGTCAAGGGCATGATCTGTCCTGAGTCTTAGAAACACTGCAGAAGAAAAAATCATTTGTGTTTAGCTATAGCCTAATGTACAAAAGAGTATTGTGAGCAATCAGAGCTGTCTGGCTACATCACCTAGAGGAAAAGGGATATGGCAGCATCTCAGTTATAAAAACTGAGAGAACAAAGGAGGCAGTCAATGAGAAAGATCAGGATTTAATTTGCTTAGTGTTCAGTCACCAAGAGACGTGGGGGTGGCAATATTGCCAAAGCAAAACTGAGTTGAGGAAAATAGATTAGAAGCAGTGAGTCAGATGTGTGAGCTCATAGTGGCACAGCTGATATTTGAAATTGCAGGAAGAGTGAGGATCATAGGAACCTTTACAGGGACATTTCTTCCTGGGTTTTACAGTTCAGATTTCATCAAAACACACACAGTTCAACAACTTTTAGTCACCACAAACCTGCAAGAGCGTATCAGAGCCAGAGATGGGAGAGGGAGAGAAGTGGGCAGATATGGAGCTGCAGGAATATTCTTTGGATAGAGGTAGGAATTCTAGAGAAAATCCTTCTCAAATTTAGATCCTCACTGAAGACCTCAGCCCTCAGGGGAGTCTCTTGTGAGTAAAGGTTTAGGACTTGTGAGTCAGCTGCTGTAAAGTCCCTTTTGTGGCCATTCCAGTCAGTACCAAACCTGATGATCCAAATCAGTACATGGACCATGGTGGCACAAGTCATATTTCTGTCTATGACTACACACAGTAGCATAATTTTGTTTAACCAGCTTATCTTTTTTGCTTTCTGCCAATACCACTGTAATTTCTTTTGGTATCCAAATGCATTTTTCTCCCCTTACTCGAACTTTTGTGCAAAGGGAACCACTTTGCTATAGCTCTTTGATTTTTACATACCTGCCTTAGTGACTGTGATAGTAACATGCTCCTGTATTGCTCTAGAAAAGTAGCTTTACATGCACTGTTTCATCTAGTCTTTAATTCTTCCACTGGGGCACTAAATCTGGACTAAGCTGAAATACTAGGACAATAATTCTTAATCCACTGTGGAACATTAAATGAGTGTTAAGAGTGATTTGCTGTATATTATGAACGTGTCTCCATTTCCTTTCCTCTCTGGAGATGCTGATTCACTGATGGAGTGATGTTCTTCCAGGCAAGAAAAGATTAAGTAGAGACAACAGACTCAGAAGTAATAAATAAGGCTGTAGAACAAAACTGCCTAATATTGTATTATTTTTGAAGCCATATATAATCATGTCATCAGAAATGTGCTTGATGCACACATGCGAGGAAGCAGAGTTAAGGTGGTGCCTCTAATATTATACTGTGCTAGTTCAGGAGGTTACAGATTTTGCAACTGTGTATTTTATGCTGCATCAATCCAGCACTGGGAAGGAGGTTTGCATCTATTTAGCCACAGCAGTGTCCTCTTCATTCCCATCACAGTCAAAGTGTTCTTCAAAGGAATGAGAACATTGTTTCCCCTGCTTCCCATGTGTGAACCCAGGGTGCTGGAGAAACAGATCAAAGGCACATGCAGGACAAAGGAACCAAGTTTCCTGCTCCCTGCTTCTGTGTGCAGTATGTGCTCCAACTGTCCTTCACTCTTGCCCTACTGCAGGGAGGCTGCATGGCTGAAATTCTGGAGACAAGTTTGGATAGTGCCTCTCTAATACAGACAGAGCACAGGCTGGGATCACAGGCAGCCTGCCAGAATTGTCACATCACGCTGTCTGAGGGGACCATCTTCAAAACACAGAAGCAATTGATCAAAGACAAGGTTGTTGCTCTTTTGTTTCTGTGATTCTACTGTCCAGGAGGCACCTGGGCTGATATTGCTGTCCTGGCTGCTTTTCAAGCTTGGGACAGGCCGCACACAGGGAATATTGGGTGTAGGCAGAAAGAAGGGGCTCACTGGACTCTGTTCCTGGATTTTGGTTTTTTTTGGTGATGACCAAATGGCAGACATCTCAGCACGTGCTCATCTCAGCCTGTTGAGCACAGTAACCTACTCCAACTGCAAAGGTAAATTTTAATTGTAACTGTAAAGATAAATGGTTAATTCTCCTCTGAGTGGATCAAGGTGCAGAAAAGAACCTGAGGTTGCTTGTTCATTACAAGAAGCCACATTGCTATTGGAATTAAAAAAGCAGAATGCTCCTTTTGAGCAAACAAATGTCAGGACACTGATCGGTCACTACTAGCAGGTCTCTATGGGAATCCATTTCACTTAACCAGACTGACTGAAGATGACTGAAGAGAGGGCTTGATTGTTCCTAAGCAAAATCAGGTACGCAGCATGCCCCATTAGTTTTTGATGGTGTGTTGTGTAGCTGTGAGATTTCAAACCTCCAGACATGCTCTGGATCTGACCCTGCTCTCTCCTGTAGGGTCAGGGTGTTCTCCCAGGCCTGGAGCTTGTGCCTGTAATGCCCAGCTCTTCTCTTGCTGTATGAAGGGATGGGTGCCTGTACTGGTGGTTACAGTGCTCTGTTGCCTCTGTTCATGCTCTGGGGAACTTCAGTGCTTCACAGCAGAGTCAGAGATAACATTCTTAGCACATTCCTTTCATTTCTTTCCTCTGGCACAGCAATTACTATTCTACACAGTGCTGCTTCATGTGGTTCTTTACAATTTATTTTTAAGGTTTCCCCGAAAACTTGCCTAGTAAGAGTTTTTGCATAATTGGTCCTCAAGATTTGCATTTCAAAATTTCAACGCAGTATTTTTTAGCTCTTGGAGCTGGCTGCAGGCTTATGTTACCTCCCATACAGCTCTCAATTGAATGAGCTAAATACAGGAATATGCATTGCTTTTTGCTTCTATTCTCAGAACAGCATTGTTCTTTCTTAATTTTTATTTTTTTCTTAAACTATTCCCAATACAATTGCTTCTGCAATAGGCCTTAAAACTTTCCTAACAGAAGGGGGCTGCAGTATCTGTCAGAAGAATCTGCTGGTGTATTTTTGCAAGCTTGTCAGATTCTCAAGTTTTGCAACCTTGAGTTAGGGCTGGCTGATTTGTGACGGATGGCATCAGAGAAGTAGTTCTCTTTTTCCTTCCTTGTTAATCATAGGCCTTAAATTCTTGTCAGTGATGGGTTTATGTTCCTCCTTACAGGTTTACAGAGTTTCAGCACCAGTTATATCACGGGATTCAAAGGGAATGATGACAGACTGAACTGTATTTCCTTTCCAAAATCTAGCTTTAAAGTTTCCCTCTGGACGGGAACTCACTGATTTTAATTAATTTCTGGATGGCACTGATTTAAGTAATTTTTCCACTCCTCTCCTCAGAGAAATTATTCTCTACCTGTTTGTAAAGGTTCCTTAATATTCTGTCTTCACTTTGCTCTGCGTCATTTTAAAACTCTCCCATTTTTAACTGTTGCTCCTCTTGTGAAGCTTGGACTCTTACCCACAATTTAAAAACATCTTCTGTCATTTTTGCCTTCGCAGCTGTTACTTTGCCATGCTAGTTCTTTTTGATCTTTTCTCACTTGCTTCAAAAGTTATATTTTTCTTTTTTTTTTTTTATTTTATTTTAAATCTGGCATATAATGTTCTTCAAGTTCAAGCTTGTGATCGTATCTGCTACTGTCTGCCAGCATCCATAACCTCTTCCTTAGAAATAGTTCTTACCACTTTGCCAAGATGTCATGATAAGAACAAAGTGGGGAAAAGTGCAGTTTCTAGCAACATTTATTGAATCCTCCAAGTAATGATCCTTGGCTTTGTCTCCTGACAAAAAGTTCTTGATATGGTGTCTTTTTTGGTCTCCTGCTATGGGTATAAAAATTACCTTTCTCCTTATTCTTTTGATGTAATTTTAAATCCTATTTGCTCCCAACAGGAAGTTTGACTGCCTGGCTTGACAAGTTTAACAAGCTGAGCACCAGTGGCCTATTTCTTTGATGATAAATGGAAGGGGAAGTAAGTGGGGAGTAAGCTACAGGTGCACCATGTGTACCATAGTCATTCTTTGGGGTTATGAGCCTGTTTGAACCTCTCTCTGCTTGTAAACAAACTGCTAGTAAACAAGTTAGTGAACACCTGGTAAACTCCTCGCAAGACACAGCTAAACACATGCAGCCTCCAAAACAAGGTACCTGCATCCAAACTGCCTATTGGGAATAATTGCAGCCTTAGTCAGCCCCCAAACCATGCACAGCCATTATCTGGAAGAACATTTGCTGACCCACACCAAAGCCAGGGCTGTGCTGGCAGCTTCACAACACAGAGACTCACTGTTTCAAATCTGTGTCCAGGCCTAGACTTTGAATCCTTTGGGTAAGGTGTATACTGTGCTTTGTTCATTAATTTTTTCTCTGGTGTGACTCCTGGAGTCAATAAAAAGGTTCAAGATGCCTCTGCCATGCTTCTTGTTCTGGGAATGATGGTAAGGGGTGTTTCCATTACTGCCATGAGATGTGATTGGGCTTTTCAGTATAGTGACAGCAGGCTGACACTGCAGTGGGATCTAAAATGTTTTATAACATTGCCTTTCTAGGCATCCTTCCTGAAGATTTTGTCAGCCACCCTTTGTAAAATTTTATCTGAAGTTGTTCAACCACACCTAAAAATGGTATGGCAATTATATTGGCCTGGTTAAAAATCTTACAATACTGTGGCTTGGAATGCTTACTTTTTCCAGGCATCATAGAAAAGGCATTTTTGGTATCAAGTAAGCCCCTTTCACTGTCTCCAGGAAAACATATCTTGTCCAAATCATAAACTCTGACTAATTTTAATTTGAACACCCTCAGTAAAAGCTTGTTCTCTTGGCAGCTGAATTCCTGGCTGTGACATCTGCAGTGAGCACCCTCCAGATTCTCCCTGCCAGCTCACCTGCCTGTGTGCAGCTCCATGCTGCAACCTGGGGCTGGCACCTTCTCCTTTAGAGTGCGGAGCACTGCAGGGTGTGGAGTGGGGAGCAGGGCCAGCAGGAGTGAAAGATAGACACTTGGACTTAATATTATAGGGAGTAAGGAGCTGTGAGAAAGGAGAGTAAGCAGAACCAGCATCCATACAGCTTTTTATGTCTGTTCTTTCTCATCCAGCACTGAAACAAACCAAGGCTTTCTAGAACCTCCATGTTTATTTGTTGGCAAGTATCTGTATTATCTGGTGATGAAGGATGTATCCTACATTCCTCAAATTTGTTGACTGAGTTTCTACCTCATGCAATGGATCCCTATGGATGATAACAGACATCTACTGCTACCAATTATTTATTAGCACATGTGGTAGAGATCTGTACTTCAGACCTAATAGGTTTCAGTTCCATTTGGAGGTCACTAGGGTTTCACATAATATCATTTCTTTTCAATTAACATGGGAAGTGACTTGGTAATTCCAGTAAATGACCAGGTACTTAAAGTAAACCTGTCTGGAAATACAAATTTCTGTCCAGCTGGAAATTTTAACAATTGACATTTTACTTGAGACAAAACAGAAAAAGTTACTGTATTTTTATGGTAGAACATTAAAACAAATGCCCTTCTAATTTTTCTCTGTGAGTTATGTCCTCAAAGGGTTAACATGAAGAAAATAGGGTGATCAAAGATTTAATGGAAGGACAACTTTGATCCCATAGATGGTATAAGGCAGGACTTAATCCAAAATTAACATCCTATATGGGTTAATTAAAGGAAACAAATGTGAGAAAGCTTGTTCTACTCTTGAACAGCTCATTTAGCTTGTTCTTTAATTCAAATTATCAATGAGGTTCCTGTCATGAAAATAAATCTCATTAAAAATACATCACTTGTTCACACACATGTAAACTAAGGAAACAGTGTACTCCTACCAGATGAAATTGATGTTACTCAGCTGCAGATTGAAGGTGATGTGGGTTTGAAAATGCAGTCACTCTTGCTTTTGTCTGGGTTTACGTTTTCTGAAAAATCTTTCTATTTTACTCAGTGGGCTATCAGAGTCCTTAATTAATATGGAATAATGGGGGGCTGCAAACTGATGACTGAAGGGCAGACTTGGAGCAACAAGGGCTTGAAACCCACATTCCCACTTTACTACAGGACTCATATTGCCAAAGGTTATATGTCCTTAGGCTACAACTTCCTTAAGCTTTCCTATAACCCCCCAATTGAATAGAATTTCAGATAAAATGAAACTGTGAAAGCAAATTTGAAACTGTATAAAAGTGCAAAAAATTATATTTGGCTTATAAATCATAACATCATATAATTATTATTCTCTTGGAGCAGTTTATGGAGCAGTAAAGCTAGAATTCTGTACAGAGATGAAAGTCAATATCTATCCCCCTCCCTACACCAACATTAGTACGAAATATTACCAACCATTGTAAGCTAGGAAGGAAATAAGAAGAATATTAACTAGAGCCTTTTTTCCATAATATAGTCCCATATTAGAAAACAAACAAATATGTAGTCCTTCTTTGTATACTTACAGAACATCCTCTCCACAGAGCAATGAAGAGATTCCTGAATGTTTGGTTGTGTGACAATTGCAACATCAGGGATACCTCGAGAGGCAGTGATCTCCCCCCACTGTAAGGTGAGAAACTCTACTACAGCACATTTGTATGGGAAGTAGGCATAGGAAGAATTCTAATGTTTTCATTGTGTTTTAAAATATATGTATGAAGGTCACAGCAAAGCTTTTGTTTCATATTTATGGTCCCAGAGGCTTTATCCACTCATTCTGCATATGCTTTTCAGGCTGAGGTTAGAGCTTGGTCACCTCAGTGAACCTTAGGTCAGGCCCCTGACCAGAAAGAGAGTAAGATACATAGTAGCTATTTATCACATTAAATTCTATTCGGTGTCTGGTACGGCCAGGAGGTGGCGGAGCAAGTCTGATTTACCATGTCTGAGTGGCAGGCTCTGGGTATTTTCCAGTCTTGGCGCTGTGGAAGGATGGTGAGTTCCTGCAGTTCCTGCAGTTCTCCCATTTGCAACTGCCTGCACACCACTCACAGCATTTGCAAGGCTATAAAGCGGCTTCCAGCAAGCTTGCACAGCCCTCTGGGGAATGATAGCTGGTGTTATTTTTCCTTTTTTTTTTTCCTTTCTCTTTTTAAATTATAATTTTGCACTGCTGACTCAATTCTGTTGTTCACTAGCAGTTTGGCCAACACATCCTTTCAGAGGCAAGAATGAGTCTTCCTTGTGCACACACCCTTGCAAGCAAACGACACTGACCCTGCCCACAACAGCACATAGTGACAAAAGCACATCGATCAAGCAAGGGCCTGACAAGTAATGACACAAATATATAATACATAATTCTGCATAGCTGTTAATTCAGCTGCCTCTCTTTTCTCTTCTTGTTACTTCTTCACATTGTAAGTGACCATGTGATAAGCAGAGAGAAACCATTTGAGAGGGCAGAGCAGATGGACAGAAGAAAAAGCAAATAGAGAGTGATAAACGGCCAATATCAGTTTGGGTACTTTTTGTATCAACTTCAGCTGCAGTCAGCTCTGGGGTGGGTCAGCAGATGATGGGGGTTACTGAGGGAAAAAAACCAGATGTTGCACCAAAGTGATGCCAATACTTTGGTAATCTAAGCTGTATCTGCTTGTAAATTAGTCTATTAAAAAAGCAATAGGCTTCAGCAAAACCTGTCTTTTTCTTAAGAGCTACTGGTGCTCCTTAGCAACAAACCCCCAAAGTTTATTAGCATAAAGCAACCCCAAAATCTCTGTATGTTAGGTTTAGTGGGCTGCAGCAGCCGCAGGATATATATTGGTGCCTTCACAAAAGAAGGCCTTTACTCTCTTCTGCCTCTCGTGGAGTTTTTGTCTGATTCCCTGGGGCAGCTGTGAGAGGGAAGATAGAAGATAGTAATTATTTGTGATCATTTGCCCTCATGTGTGAGGGCAAGAAGAGGAGATAATAATAATATTCTCAGGGCTTGATCACCTTTGAGAAAACACAGGACCCGTTTTGGTCTTACTGTTTTAAGGGACTCAAAAGCCTAATAGATGGCAATGGAAATGGAGGGAAGCTCCTTCAGTCAGGACTGCAAGAGAAATAGATGATGCAGAGGTTTTTGTGCACAGGGTCGGATATGAAGTCAAGAGAGCTATGCATGAGGGAGACAGGCAGTGAGGAAAAGTGAACAGAGGATTCTTTGCACTGAAAGTATTGGAGTTATTATGCTCTAAATTCTGCATTTATTGTCTGCTGGCTTCAAAGCAGCAATGTACGATAGAATCTGACCCCAAATGGATGTAGTTGTCAGAATCAACAATAGGAAGCACAGATAGAAAGAGATTTGATATCTTCTCTCAATCCTCCCTCTGGTAATAGTTACTGCTAGAACTCAGAACTCCCTCAGAGGAGGGAGGGAAACCGCATTTCTTCCAATACCTGTGCTAACAGCTCTGTTGTTTTTTAAATTCTAAGAAAGGACCAACTATATAGCTAGGAAGAAATCACACAAAAATCTGCAGCACTGCTACTCTCCAGGGGTTTTCCCCAACCTTCTAACTGTTTTAGCCGAGTACAGATAAGATCTATGCCCTGAACACTAATGCAGACAGTGCCCCCAGACAGACAGACTCAGACCTGGACAGAACTGCTTGGGTAAGAGAAAAGGTCACCTACCATGGCCTTTGTGGCCCCTGGCTGCTCTGCTAATACCAGATGCAGAGACGGCATCTGGAAGACCACCTTATGGCCACGGGTGACTGAAATGAGAGCAATTAGCACAAGCAGACAGACAGAATGTGGAGGTCCTCGTAACTACAAGTTTCTCCTCACCTGGCTGGACAGGCATCTACCACTGAAAAGCTACATATCCGTGCTTCCTTCTCTGAGTTTTGTAAACAGCTCTGTGCATGTTACTGCAAGTCCTTTCATGTCAAACCTGGGCTGTGGCTGCCATGCATTGCTTTAAGCATCCAGGTCCAAATTTCACATCTAAACCAATGATGTTTGGATCAGAAATGCTATTTTGATCCTCCTCTTTTTTTAGTTGCCCTGGCCTTGCGGGTGATGGCTTAGAATAGCTGAAATATTTAAAAACTCTGCCAAGCACTGTGCTGACAAAACAGCGATTTGTATGTGCTCTGTACCTCTGGCTAATCTCAGCACAGAGTTCAGATGCTGAATGAATCTTCTTTTCTCTCATCACTCAGTGTATTAACTCGAGGTCATGCTCCACTGACACTTACAAACAGCACCCGCCTCTGTCACAGCCATGCATAGAAGGAGCCTGAAAGGAATTAACTCCGTCTAATAAACATCCCTGGCTTGCACACAGCCCCTCAGGATGGGAGTCATAGCAAACTGGGACTGATGGCAAACTCTTGGAGGAGGGAGAAGGGTTTAGCCTACAGAAAAGGAAAGGCTCCCATTTTCAATGGCATCGCAAATGAATGATGTCATAGATATTTCACTTAGGGCTTGTTTTCAGACATCTACAAAGTCCAGTAGTTGTGGCAAAGCCAGCTGCCTTTGTTGTTTGTGGTTACAGTTAAAAGACACCAAATGACACTTTGCAGCCCTATGATCCAAAGCACAGTGCCCTGAATCACTTCAGGAGAAAGAAGTGGTGACAGGATCTAAGAATACAGAGAGAACAGACCAATAATACCAGCAGTTAAAGAACTTTATTTCTTAAAGGAAAATTAATTCAGCAGCAATAAATAAAGGTGCTGCTCGCCAGAAAAACCTAATATTGCTGATGTGCAACATCACATAAATGTGAGGTTAGGAGATGTGAGAACATCTGTGCAACTGTTATCTAAGGGCAGATCAATTCTTCTCCTTTCCTCTTTTTTTCTTTCCCATTTCATTCCAGAAGCTTCAGGAGACTTCTTCCTCTGGTGCCAAACTAACTATTTTGGGAGTGGAAGCAATCATTTATATTCTCATCCCAGAATCACCAGGTACTTCACTGAAAGTTTGATAAGGCCTTACTGTGTATGTGCTGTAGGAAAAAAAATTGTTTGTATTTTGTGCTTCAACAAGAAACTGAGGCTGTGGGAAGAGCTACTGAAGATCCCTATAGGCAATAGTCCAACCTAGGATAGGAACTCAGTACTTCTACCTTTTGTACTCTTCTCCCTGATTAATGCTTTCTCACTAATGAGAAAATCGGTCCAGGGCAAAAAGGCTAGGAGTATTCCATCCCAAAGAAGAACATTTGGATGCTCTGGTTTGTTTTGCCTCCCTTTATGCCCGGAATAGGTTTACTAGGGTGGTTGGAAGGAAGCGACCAATTCTTCTGTGATATTAATGTTACTTATTTGTCGATAAGACTATCAAGAACTGTCTTAGAAAAATATTAAAGCTGAGTCATATACCAATAAAAACAGACAAATTCACTCTGGCAGCTGCAATAGTGAATTTAGCTTACTTTTGCTGTGCCTCAGCAGTGTGGTATATGATTCTATGGTCATTTCATTTAATTTCATTTCAGAGTTTCTTTTTGACATAAGATGAAGTTTAATAACATCTCAAATGGAGTTACTGGAAGAGCAAAGGCTACTCTTTTTATTATAAACAAGGAACTTGTGCATCTTCCTGCCACATGTAAAGGCACCTATGACTCTTGCTAGAGAAGTGAACAGCTGTTATAAACATCTAGATTAGATCTGTGCAAAGACCTCTGCATCTCTAACGTGCAGAGGCAAGCAAGCAGGGGTAGAAGCAGAGGTTGTGTGTAGATTTCCTCCTGATACTGTTTTGATCAAAAGTTCAGGGTGTGAAAAACACTGGTGCTGCCTCAATTCTCCCATTTATTCAGCAAGATACAGCCTATGATTGATAACTATGAGATTCCAAAGTGAGAAGTGACATGTTAAGCATGTGATAAGATATTTACTGACTGAAATCACGAGTTAAAAGATTATCTTTTTCTTTTGAGAAAATATGCCAATTTTTGAGCCTACAGGCAGCAAAAAGAATGGTGATGTTTTGGCAGCTAGAATGCAAACTATTAAATGGCACAGTATTCTTATGGATCCTGGAAAATGGAGATGTTGATTGTTTTGGTGAGAGTGCAATACTGACTCTCTGACTATGATTAAGTTGCTATTGCTCAGCTGGGGTGTTGTTCACAGTAATCTGGGTCTTGCTCATGCTGACTCACATCTCCTGCGTTCTCAGCAGGGATTTGTGTTTCTTCACAAATTCTGGCCTCTAAGGTTCTGAGCCTCCTGTATCTTGATGAGTGTGGGAGGCCTGGGATCAAACATCAGGGAGCAGGAGCAGTCACTGCTAGAGCTTCCTAATGTGAAGATGTCATACAATGCCCAGGTCCTGGGATCCAACATGGATTTTTCCTCTTGAGGGGAGGGCAATGGGAGGAAGCCAGAATGTGAGTCAGAAAGGTACAACATTGTACTTAGAAAAGGATGGCATTTTCAGTTAGTTTTGTTGTTTTAATTAACTGCTCTGCATCCTATTTTATATAATCATAGGGAACCAACCAGGCCTTGACCATCAAGGATGGCAGAAAGTGAATACCTGTGGAAGTGACGTAAGCAGGTTTTCACAAGACAGTGTGGTGGGTGACTCCACAACCTCCATAGGCAGCATTTCCAATGTTTAACCCCCCTTCCAGTGGAAGAATTCTTCCTGATATCCAAAGGGAACCTCCCCTGGTACAACTTGAGGTCATTTCCTCTGCTTGCCTGGGAGAAGAGGCTGACACCCACCTGGCTACAACATCCTTTCAGGTAGTTGTAAAGAGTGATAAGGTCACCCCTGAGACTCCTTTTTTCCAGGCTAAACATCCCCAGCTCCCTCAGCTGTTCATCATCAGACTTGTGCCTCAGAGCCTTCCCCAGCTCCACTGCCCTTCTCTGGAGTCTGTCCAGGACCTCAATGTCTTTCTTGTAGTGAGGGGTCCAGAACTTGACACAGGATTTGAGGTGTGGCCTCACCAGTGCCACATATAGAGGGACAGTCACTGCTGGTCCTGCTGGCCACACTCTTGCTGATACAGACCAGGATGCCATTGGCCTTCTTGGCCACCTGGGCACACATTGGCTCATGTTCAGTGCTGTCAACTAACACCCCCAGGTCCTTTTCTGCTGGGCAGTTTTCCAGCCATTCTGCCCCCAGTCTTTTGTGCTGAACAGGGTTGTTGTGACTAAAATATTGAAGTGTGACAAGTGGAGCCAGACAAAGAGACATTAGTTTGCAGGAGGTGAAAGAAAAAAATGTGGCAGCAGAGCACAGTGGATTAAACAAGTCATTAAGAGTATGTAAGAGGGATGTGCATGGTGTGATGGGTTTTTCCACCACTCTGCATGCCTCTT
>VZTT01075587.1:0-13332 GCA_013400855.1 Buphagus erythrorhynchus
CTTCTCTCTGGGATTTGTGTTGGTTTTGTTCCAGTTCCTTCCATGTTTCTTTTTAGTTTTGGCTCTTCCACATTATGTTTTCCTCAGAGTATGGGCAAGAATTAGCCAGTTGTTTAAAAACCTTATTTTCCCACACTGCTGGTTGATCCAGTGTTGGAATCCAGCCAGCTGCTTTTAGAGGCACTGTTAGCTCAGGCTCCTTGGGAAAAGGCAGGAGCTGTCAGTACTTCATAATCAAACTGGGAAGCTTCAATGGAAAACCCAAACCTATGGAGCATTTTTTTGAAAGGGCAGGGGTGCAAATGGGATTCTTCTTTATTGTGACAGGGACAGGCCCCAAAACAAATTATGGTAGTTTTTTTGCTGAAGTAAAATTTAGGATTTCTAATTTTTTTTTTTTAGGATTTCTATTTTTTCCTCACATAGGTTGCAGTCTAATTCCAAGTAAAATAATTGTGGGTAAGGTCCATGTCTCAGTCATCAATAGCAAAACTTGCATATTTGGGGGTGCCAGGACTTCAGCTCAGTTCTTTTCAGAGACTTGGAGTGTCTGGATTAGAATTGAGGCTCTGTTTCATTCTGTAGCCACAGTTGTCTCTGAAATTGCCCCAATCCTCACCAGCCCCAAGAACTTTTAGAACCAGCCCTTAGGGGGGTGTCTTAGAGAAGGCCAGTGTCACACGATTTAGGATGATTTCATGAACGCAGACCTTACACCAGCATTTTTTTTGCCATTTTCTTAATGCTTTGCTTCTGTCTTGCTCCCTCCACCCTTTCCATCCCTCCCTTCCTCTGTCACCACACCTGCTCTCTCCTCACTGGGGTTGTTTGTTCTGGAAAGCTACAGTCTGTGTGACAGCAATGATCTCCCACTGTGCGAAGCCTACTGGAGACAAGACTTTGCCTCGCTGTCCCCCGAGAGCCTCTCGATGCCCCTGGCAGCCGCCGCAGCAGAGCAGAGCGTTGTCACCTCGCAGAGTTCCACCCCGTCGCACCCGCACGTGAACGGGCACGGGGCGGGCCCCGCCGAGCATTCCTGAAGAGGATCCGGATCCGCTTCGTGCAGGGATGGCCCTGCCTCGGCACCGCGCTGCTGCCCGTCTTCCTCCTGCTGCGCTGAGCAAGCGGCTCCTGCTGTCGGGAAGAGGCACTGGAGCTGTGCTGGCAGGGTTCTGCTCCCTGCAGGGCTGCAGTGCTTCCTCCACGCCAGGACCTTGCCAGGACTGTTCCTGTCCCTTAAGAGATAGAGATATGTAGGCACAAAGTGAATCTCGTTATAACAAATTAGAGTCAGGTTTGCTTTAACGTGATAGTTACGTGTAGAGTTCATTAGAAGTCCAGTTTGTTTCCATGTGAGTGTTGGGAGTTGAATTTCTTTGGGATAAACTTGAGCCAAATGTGGGGGCAGTGGGTGTGTTGGGACTTTTACTCTGCTTCCCAAGGTTATTGACATTCTGGCTGCTTTAAAGCTCTCTCAGGATGACATCTGACAACCTCTGGTCTACTGTAAAGAGTCTTATATTATTTTTACACAACAGTCTTCACTGTCAAAATGCTTTACAAACTTGAACTCTTGATTTGGAAGGATGATCCCTCATGGAAGAGCAGTGTTCCCCCCTTGGAAGAAGAACAGGCAAACAGATCAGACTGAGGGGTCAATGATGCCACTTGCTCAAAGCCACAAAGAGAAGCAGAATCATGCTTTAATCAGTTGATTCCTTCCTCACTGTTTACACTGTTAATATAGTTAATATAGTCTGAGCTAACATGGAGCCACTGTTTATGTTGGCTTTTAGTTTTGTCTAATTAAAAAATCTTGAGAGCGGTGGGGGATACTCGATTACTCTCAGTTTCCTTCCAAAGAAACACACTTGGTGCTTGATCTGCAGCTGTTCAGCAGCTCAGCACATCTACTGTCCTTTCCTTTTGTGGTGGCTCTGCCTTGGCTCCAGCTGTGCAGCTGAAAGGGAGATGCCACTGAGCTGAACAGTGTCACCACAGCCACAGAGCCACCAGTGCATTCTGAGCTGAACTGAGCTGAGCTTCCCCAGCTTTCTGCTGTAATGTCTCATTTCTTAGGATGTGAATTTTGCTATTATTTTTTGGTTTCTTTTTCTTCCATTCCGTTTATTTTTGTAATTAGGTGACTTAATAAAACTGACTGTTTTGTATAATTTTTAAGGCGTGTGTTTTCAGCCACGAGGCTTTGTGAAAGTGTCACAAAATGAGGGGATGAGCCGGCTGTGAGGCCAACCCTGCTCCCTGCAGCTGTTCCCGTACAGGGGCTGCAGAAACCATCACGAAACTCGCCCGTGCTCTGGGTATTTCACCCCGGTGCAGGGGGAAGCTCGATTTTGTCCTCCAGTAAAGGGAGGCTTGGCAAAGGAAGCTTTGGGGGCTGCGGCGGAGGCGAACCGAGCCGAGCCTGCGGGGCTCCGGGGAGGTGTCCGGAAGGAGCGGGGGTCGCAGCCCCCCAGGAGAGCCCCGAGCACCCCTGGCGTGGCTGAGCGATGCCGCCGGTCCGTGCTGGCCATGCCGGGCTCGCAGCAGCCCCGGCGGGGGCGGCTCCAGCTCCGGGCCCGGCGCTGCCGTCACTTCCCGGCCGGCGCGCTTCATCCATCACTTCCTGCGGGGGGACCCACGAGGAGCGCCCCGCTGTCCCCGCGCTGTCCCCGCACTGCCCCGGGGAGGGGACCGCGCCTCTGCCACCCGGCAATGGCCAGCCTGGCCGCCCAGGACTCCTACCTGCAGGGCTTGGCCAGGAGGGCCGGCGTGCAGCACGCCCCGGAGTCGCGCAAGAGGAAATTTGGTACTGGGAATGTAACGCTTCGGTTCTGTCCTCCCCGGCCGGTCTGTGGGAGGCTGGGCGCTACAGCCGTGCCCCCACGGGGTGCTTGGCCCGGGATTGTGCCGGTTTATAACAAAAAAAACCAATCTGCTCAAATACGGAGCTCCCGAACGCGTTGTACACATTGTACTGGGAGCCCTGGAAATCTCCATTCACTGTGGTGATGGATGTGGAGAGCTGGGATTTTACGGAAGTGTGCGAGGACCTTTGGTCTATTTAAATAATTCCTAAAACGTATAATGTTTTAACATTGCGATATGCCATTGCAATGCTGGAACTTTAGCGGTCAGTAATAACTGAATGTTATGAGTGGGAATGTAGCATTGGCCTCTTTTGTATAATTTGTTTTTGCCTTCTAGTGTCTAAGCCAGGCCAGCCTGAGGATGCTGGCAGACAGGTCAAGAAACAGAAGAAAAAGAAACCCAGGAAGCAAACTGAGAAGAAGAATGCTCCTTCAGCCAAACAGGTTGTTTCTAACACCAGTAAACCCACTCCAGGACAGAAAGCAGCCCCTCAAGCCAGCAAATCATCTCCACAGGGTGGTACACAGAGCAAAAAGGAGAGTGTGGCTACAGGTAAGAATTCCAGCTTTGCCGTGGTCTGATTAAAGTGACCTGGGTTGAGCTGGCTGTATTTCACTTGCTTCACACAAGTCTAGTTTGGAAAGCCTGAATTGAGAATATCTTTGCTTATTTCACGTGCCCTAGAAGCTTTTGCCTATGGACAGGAATTTGTGCCATCACCACTGGGTGGCTCTCTGGAAACAGTGTTTAACTGAGCTGCAGAGGTTTTGTGCATGTGAGTAACTTCAGGAATTACACGTGGATGCAATCCCTGTCCTGCCAGCTCCGCTTTCCTTTATGACAGTGAAAAGCCAGAGAAAAGATGTCCTGAGCCTCTCTGTTCCACAAGCTTGGTACTTGTCTTTGGCTTGCCAGGCAGCCCCAGGGCATGCCAGGCCACTGCTGGCAGTGTTGAATAATAAAAGGGGAAATTCTAAAGAAACCAATGAAATAGAAAGCTGAGTTTGTTTGGATTTTCCGTTCCATTCACAGCATCTAAAGAGTTCCCAGAGTTTTTCCCATAGCCAGAGGAAGTGCTACTGTTTAGCTGGTGCTGCTTTTGATGTATTTTTATTTTCTCCCTCTCATTTTCAGGAAGTAAAAGTGAAATGAGCTCCCCTTCTGTTTCTGCAATCAGTCTGTTGCGTCAAAGACTCCATGAGAAGATTAAAAAGGCTTCTGGACAGGTATGGGGACTCTGAATGTGTATCCACATGTGTGTTCATGCACTGGAAATTCTCCCTAGCCTCTCAGGGCATGTGGGGACAGGATCTCTCAGGCTCAGGGTTTGAGGTGATTCCATCTCATAAGGAATTGCCTGTAGGTATTGCCAGGTGACCTGTGTGTGTTCTGTGGAAAAACCTGTGAGAAAAGATGGGGTCAGCTTCAAGGAGAAAATGCCTTTGGTGAATTTCAGGAAAAAGCAGAATAGTGGGAGCCTGGAATGGAACAGCTACAGGCTATTGAGGGAAAGCAAAGGGTTTGAAATGTTGTTACTGTGTTTGGTGTGTCTAACAGCTGAGTCACAGCTTCACATCCCGGGTGGTGCTTCTTAGGAAGAGTTTGAAATCAGGAACTTGAGGACAGCCACTTTTACTTCTGCTTTAACCCTTTGAGGCTTCTCATTCATGTCCATCCTTCTCCTTAGGATAATGGCAAAGAGTTAACTCCTGCAGTCCTGGAGAAGAGGCAGCGAAGGAAGTATGAGAGAGAGAGAAAGAAGCGCCGGCGAAAGGAGTTGAAGATGAAGGCAAAAATGGAGAAGAAAGAAACTGAGGAGGTACCAGCAGAGCCAGAAAACAAAAAGGAGGAGAGCAAAGCTGAGATTGTCTTCAACAGGGTTGAAGTCCATGAAGAGAATGAGTTGAACAAGATCCAGAAGAAGAAAGAGAAGAGGAAAGCAGTGAAAGGCAATATCACTCCTCTGACAGGCAAGAACTACAAGCAGCTGCTGAGCAGGCTGGAGACCAGGAAGAATAAACTGGAGGAACTCAAGGAGAAGGACGAGAAGAAAGCTCAGGAGCTGGAGACCAAGATAAAATGGACAAATGCTCTCTACAAGGCGGAGGGGGTGAAGATCCGTGACGATGAGGAGCGTCTGAAGGAGGCCCTGAAGCGCAAGGAGAAGCGGAAAGCCCAGCGCAAGAGGCAGTGGGAGCAACGGACTGTGAGGGTGGTGGAAAAGATGCAGCAGAGGCAGGACAAGCGCCAGAAGAACATCCAGAAGAAGAAGAAGGAGAGGATAGAGAAGAAGAAAGCCAGGGCCCGGAAGAAGGGCCGAGTGCTGCCAGAGGACTTGAAAAAAGCTGGGTTAAAGTGAGAGCGAGGCAGCTCTCCTGGCTTTGGGATTCCAGGGTGGGTGTTTGTCTGTCACACAGTGACACAGGGTTGTGTCACTGTCCCAGGCTGTGGGGCAGGCACTGCCACAGCTTCCCCAGCCTCATCATACTAAAAAAACAGTTGTATGTTTGTTAATAAAGTTTTCTATAGAAACACCTTCTGGCTGATTTCTAATAGGAATTATTATTTTTCTAAAGCGGAAATGTCAATTGCTGTCACTTCCTCTGATGGGCAGCACAGTGTCTTCTGTGCATCCACTGGGAATGGGGAAGAGGAAACAAAAAGGCAAAAAGATCAAACATGGGATTCATCTCAGCACAAAGATACTGCAGGTATTGTAAAACCTTTACTTAACATGAACTTGGATGATACCTTTGGAAAGGAGAGTGCATCTTGGTTACATTTGTCCTCCCCACCACAAGAAAACTGGAAATAATTTCCAATTTTAGGCAGTGCTGTTCATTTATCTTATAAGTTATGTTTTATCAGGATTAGGTCAATATAGACATAAACACACACATGTACACAGGCATGGATTTATTGTGGAGCTAACTGATCTTTTGGGGTCATGCATAGGACACACTGATCTTGATGGTAGAAGGATTGGCTTCACTGGATTTGCAATAATAAAAAATCAGGCAAAAAAAAAATTCTGGAAACCACAGGTGCCTGCAAGGGTTTCTCTGTGCAGTTCATCAGTGCAAAATTGTATTTGGTCATTACCAATTTTGTCCTTTACTGTTTATACAGAAATACAAATGTAAACTTGAGCAGCTGTTTGCCCAGCTCAGGAGGAAAAGTACAGCTTGGCTGCTGGCAATTCAGCCTGGGGAAGATGGGTGGGAATAATCCATCCAAAAAAATGAAGCAACTCTGCCCCTGAGATCAGTCAAACCTTGCTGATGCCCTCCTGATCTTGGTTGGTGTGAACTGATAATTTGTACTGAGCTCAAAGATGTTACAAACTGAGTCCAGTTGAATTCTGGATTCTCTCGATCTGGCACTTTGGAAGAATCTCTTTTTTGCCTTGTCAGTAACTCTGATGAATGTGCTGTGAGGGAAATGCAGGCTGTGCTGTGAGGGAAGTGCAGGCTGTGCTGTGAGTGCTTCCCTGCTGGATCCCTGCCAGAGCCCAGGTAACTCCGTGGTGCAGCTGTAACCTGAGGCTGTGCAGAGCCAGGAGCACGAGCAGTGGTTTTGTGCTGAGTCCCTGCTCAAGCCTCAGGTGTGACAACACATCTGTGTCACAGAGCAGCCTGTTCCACACTGGAGTCCAGCAAGGAAACCTCTCCTCAGGCACAGATGGAGCTCTCCCCACGGATATCTTCTCTTTCTTCACGTTCTGAACGACCCTGCACTCACAGCTTGCCTCTTCAGTTGTAGAAATCTGAAATGCACGTTGGGAAATCTGAAAGAGTTGCTCTGCAAAGAATATTTTCCATGGAACGGTCTACAAGTGAGGTATTTATCAGCTGTCCAGAATGCTTTCCAAGCAGGGCTTGAAGATAAAGTAGTGCTTTGTTCTGGGAGGTCAAGCAAGTTCATTTGGGAGTAACAGAGCTACTTTCAGCCATATCCCTTTTAAAAAACTCTCTGAACAAATTCGAGGAACCTGAGTAACTATTAAAAATGCTTTAGCTGTGATTTGTATTTGGTTGGAGATTCGTTCATCAGCTGCAACCACATTTATTTCATTTTTGTTTGTATTCATGGTAAACTGTAAATCAGTTGAGGTGAATCTCAGTGAGATGGTTTTAGATGCAAAATCTAAAATTTAGATGTTTAAATCTCAGCTGGCTCCAGTGCTTTGGCAGGTTTCTACAACAGAAATTGAAAATAAGGGGTGAATGCATCAGCTGTGCTCCTAGTGATGTCATATTTCAAAATATGTGTATTTCTCTTCCTGAGGGATTAGATGTTTACTCTGTAAAAGACACATGGAAGTACTCTATGCCCATTACAACAGCTGAAACTGCACTAAAATAACCTAACACCCACATCTTTTTTTATTCTGTGTTGATTTTACTGTCCAATTTGAGGATAACTATTAGACCCCTTTCTTCTCTCTGTTCTTTATCGTCTGTTCTTCCCCATCACCCAAATTCTGTGCTATCAGCCTCGCTATGCCATGGAGATAAGAACATGGGTCAGGTGCAGGAAATGGGAATCCCAGGAGACTCTGCAAAGTGGGATTGTTTGTGTGTTCCTTTGTGCTTTGGGTGGAAATGTTGAGAGCATATTTATGCAATTGGAAAGTGGCATCAAGCTGGGAGGGGCTGCAAGCCTCAGGGAAAACAGGATTCAGTCAGAGCTTGATGTTTTAGAAAAACAAATAGCCTGAAAACCGAGTTTGTTTTCATGGAGTGAAGTACAAGGTTTTATATGCCTCAGACCTGAATGGGAGAGGTTCCACAGAGAACACGTGGATTGCATTTGGCCACAGGCTGAATGTCATCCCAGTGCTGTGTCCTTGCAAAGCAGGCAAATGTCCCGTGGGAATGTATGAGCTGTGACAGCTTTTCAGTTTTGGGGGGCAGTCCAGCTTTACTTCATACTGCTGAGGGCTCAGCAGGAGAATTTGGGTTGCTTTGACACCAATTTCACAAGAATGGGCTGATTAGAGAGAGTCCAGTCAGAACTGACAGAAATAACCCCAGATCTTGAAGTTAGAAAATTACAAAGTAAGATTGAAGAAGGTCACAGAAGAGAAGAGAGAACATCAGAGCTTTCAAGTGTGGAAAGGGAGAGTGGCCAGAGCTGAACTGCAGCAAGTGAGATCCTGGCAGGAAATTTGGAAGCCTGCTGATGAGAAGGGCTTTCCTACCTGCTCTGTGTGCAGCCAGCTCTCAAAGAATGGCTGAAAAACAACTGTTTGGACCCCCCTCTGCACATTTGTCTGCTTTGCATGTGCTGGAAGCGTCAAGCACAAGGTAAGAAACGTGGCACTGACAAATCCTGGTGTCAGCATAGCAGCTCTCATGACACAACTAGCACAAGAATGAGATAAAACTGCTCAAAACACAGAATAACTGCTAGAGGAGGAAGGCTGTTTGTACTTCTTCCTGTGTTTGTGGATCTGCAGCATTTTTAGGCAAGAATCCAGAACTGCTCAGCATGAATCCATGAAGGCTTTATGTGGTAGAAGGACTTAAGACATATATATTTATATAGATGCACACACATACATACATATATATGTATATATGTATATATGTAGTTAGTCATTATTTTTAAGTAGGATTTTGTGATGCTTCCTGGTGAAAGCTAATTAGATTGTCTCCAAGGAAAGTGAGGGAGAAGCACCAGAGGATTTCTGTGTGATACAGTAAAGAAAATTAAAAACCTTTTTGCCACTTGTCTTTTTCCAGCCAAAGAAATTCAAGCAGAAAAATCACTGCTGCCTGTTCAGATGCATTAGCACTGTCCTGTGCCTTACCAAGGGCAAGTAATCATCTCTGGGGTTACTTCAGCAGCCTCCAAGAAGCATCATGTACCAGTTCCTCCCATAAGTATAAATGCTAGCATCTTCACATCTTCATAAATAGTTGATAAACAGTCTCTTTCTCTTTTTTTTTTCTCTTTTGTTTTTCTTTTTTTTTTTTTTTTTTTCCCCTGCAGGCTCATTCTGACGACTAAAAACGTAGAAAGCTCTAACAGGAAATGCATCCACTCCCTCCAGCCAGCCTGGAAGAGCACTTGGTGTGGAGGGTTGGGTCCTAGATAGCAGGAGAGCATGGGTTGGGTCCTGAAACAGCAGCAGTGAAATGAAAACACACGAGCCTGATCTACAGCTTCTGTCCTCACTGAAGGTAATAATGAAAGGAATAACAATTAATTAACCCCCATGCATTTTGTGTTCATCACAGGGACCAATCCAAGTTCACACTGTGGGCACATTTGCTTCCCTGTGAGCAGAAAAAGAGATTGATTTGAGCTTTTAAGGTAAGACTGCTGGGCTCAGGAAAGTTGATTTTCATGGCTGTTGTAGAGGAAATAATTTCCTTGTCTTAATCTTTACCCAACATGCATTAGGATTGTGAAATCTTTCTTTGCTGGTCTCATACCTCAGTTTACCTTTCCTACAGGCAGCTTTTCAGGGACTGCCTCTGGTGGTTACTGGATTGTGAAAGGTGGAGTTTATCAGCTCAGGTGATAACTGTGTTAGCTCTCTGATAGGACTGGGGTGGGTGATTTGGTTCAATTGCAAAGGGTGCATGCTTGAGATGAAAAATGGAATCTACAGAAGGTGGAATCAAATCAGAAAGGCTCCCCAAGCACTAGAGCTGGGGTTAAAGTTCCCTGAAATGGAGAACTTGCTCGGACATTTTATGGTTGCTGCCTCAGCACCCTGGCTCTTCCAGTCTGATTCCTTCTGTGTTTAACCCTGTAGAAAGACTGAAAGAGAAACTCCTGAGAAGCTTCACCCTCCTATGAGGAAATGATCCATTCCTCTCAGAGTGACGCACTTACAGCCCTCTTCCCTTCATGTTTGCTCTTTGCAGAGTGAATGCTGCTGGAATTCAGAAGTCTCCCTTCCTTCTCCTCTGGAAGATGATTTCCAGAAAAGTGCTGCTGGGATCTCTTGTGTGCCTGGGTGTTGTTGCTGCAGTTATCTGGTAAGAATTTGCTGTCCAGCTTGGTCATACCTAAAACATCCTGTGTACATTCTGTGATAAAACTCACAGAGCACAAAAATAAAAGCTGTGCATTTTATGGAAAGCTCCTGTTCAAGCTGTAAGAAAGAACAGCTTAATATTACAATATTACACATTATTTGTGTAATAGATAAAAGAGCACTGGTAGAAGGAGAAGGCCCTAAGGGAAGGAGAAAAAAAGAGCAACTGAGTCCAAATCAGGCTGCTAACATCGTAGTGACTCACAAACAAATGCTTAAGTATAGAATATTCCAGTTACATTTCAGCTCAGGCCTTAACAGAGGTGATTATTTGTCTCTTCAAACAGTCCAAACTCGCTCCAGTGTCACCAAGGGACAGCTTTGTAACTATCAGTCATTTGTAAATATCAGTCATTTCAATGTAAAATACCAGTCATTTCAAACACTGAGAATTTTGTAACTGAATATTCTGACGACTGAGTACAGCTTATAGATTCTCTGTACTTCAAACATTGTTGGGAGTCTGAGATTCTGTAATTCTGTTAAGTATTAAAATATTAATTATTAAATCATTATGAATTATTGAATATTTATGATGTTGCAATTTGCTGTACTTTCACTTTTTGGGTAGCTGCATTTTGCCTCAGCAGCAGGACATTGTGTTAAAATGTGAACACAGCAGATCCTACACTAATTAATAAAGTAACCATGGAGTTAGCCAGAGCTACCTCTCAAAATCTTTGCCAGGTCTTTAGGGGATCTTGGAAAATTCTAGGAAGGTTTCCTTCAACATTTCCTATCTTAAAACATTTCTTTGCTCTCACAGGGCTAGAGCTGGGAGTGGGAAAGTGCACTACCTGCCCTACTACCTTCCCTGCCCGGAAATCTTGTGAGTATTTTGTTTTGTGTCTAATGAATAACACAGGTCATTGTTCCGGTCCTGCTCTTCACTGACAACACAAACAGTGATTAACAAGTCTCTTGTTCTTTATGTATGAAGCTGTAATTAGTCACTCTCTTAAAACAAAAAGCTGCCAATTGCCCTGCAGGACAGCTCTGGCTCTGCACAGCTTTGCTAGAGGGAGACATTGTTCGTTGTGGGTCACAGAGCCCAGGACTAAAAGGTTAATGCAGCTTCCTTATCAGGGTGTAATCACTCACCTGCACATGCACAACTGTGCTTGAAGTGTGCACTCACCAGACAGGGTCACCTGAAGCAGGGAGGTGACATGAACAGGCACAGGAGGAGCTCTGGCACAGTCAGGAATGACCCCCCCAGTTCTCCCCAGGCTCCTGTTCTTCCCTCTGTGATCTGTGCTCTCCCCTCATTCCATATTTGTGCCTGGCAGCACTTGAGCTCTGGGCCTGAACAAATGAAGGGGAGCTGCTTCTGAGCTTCCTTGCACGCTGCAAACTGAGGGACCTGACCCAGCCTGGGTGCCAAGAGCTCTCCCAGAGCTGCACAGCAGAGAATTTACACTGTGCAGGGGCCAGGAACACATCCCCAGTGACCTCCTCACTGCCACATTGCACCACAGCTGGGACATGACAAGCCATGGCTTTTCCCATGATTTCCTGTTCTTGTCAAAACCAAACCAAACCATGCAAATAGAAAAAAAAAAAGATGTTTCATGGAGGTATTTCTGATTATTCCAGCACATTGCAAACCATTGTGTCTGGTCAGGTGCTTATTTCTCTGAATGCTGTTGGAAATGTGATTAGTTCAGGTAGTTCAGCCCTCCAGGTGACCAGGAACAGTTTTGCAGGGCATGGAGCACACACATGGCCATTACTGACAGTCCCACGTGGATTTTGACCCCTAAACCCTGATCTCCCCACAGACTGGGATTCCTGCCAGCATCTCTCTGTCCTTGTTGTGTTGTGTGTTCTGTCCCAAATCTGTCCCTTGCCTGGCAGCCCTGGAGGTGTGTGCAGGTGATGCCTAACCCTGGGCCAGGCAGAGCAGTGTCACAGCAGCTGCAGCTGGATTTGGACAGCTGTCAGTGCAGCAGCAGGTCCTGAAGCCAAACTTGGTTCATATTTGAAGAAAAGTATAACAATCCCTTTCTTTTCCCACCCCATCATGCAGCTCCATGAAACTCCAATATACAGAAGAGAAGTTAATCCAGCTTTTCCCCCAGTAAGTACTGGCTTTTTATCTCCTGACCTTTAAACTGCTGTTCCTCTCTTCCAGGCACATTCATGTATTATTCAGTGGATTTTTCTTCCTTTTTACAGATTATTTTATCAGCAGCCAAGAGTGCTGGTGCCAAAGTAAGTTTCTTTGTTTGAATTTTGTTTCTGCTGAGTTTGGTTTGGGCACTTTGCAGCACTCACAGTTCCAGAGTCCTGGGGCACACTGAGCAGGACTTTGTTTCATGAGAATCCAACCACAGGGGTGTGTCAGCAGCTGCCTGTGCTGCTCTAAGGTTGGCTTTGGTCACTGTACACTTATTAACACACTTACTGTTAATTCCCAATTATTGCATTAGCACACATGGAACAGGAGTTCCATAGCCAGGAACTCTTTTTGAGGTGGGAGATCTGTAATATCTGTAAGTGGGAAATACCTTCTGGAGCTGTGCTGTAGCTGGAACCAGCTGTGGGAGAGCTTTGAACCCATTTCAGGGCAAAATAAAGCAGGGGCTCTGTGTGACCTCCAGCAGTGGTTTCAGCACAGACAAATCTCTGAAACACAGCCAAAGCAGGGAGTCTAAGGGAAGATTTGGGACAGCAGCACTAAGAAGTGGCTTGGACAAACTCTTTGTGCAGCTCAGGTTGTTACAGCCTCCCTTGGCCCTGCTCCTGTGTCCTGACTTTTATCTGGAGCAGTTCACCTTCAACAACCACATTCTTTTGCATGTTAACAAACACACCCTGTTGGTACACACACACACACACATATATATATATATATATCATTTGAGACATATATTCAGAATGTGCTCAGCTTGAATATTTCCATACTGGAATAAATTTCTGTGCTAAATCAGTGGGTATATACTGGGCTAAACAAGGGGAGCACCTTGAAGCTTTTCATGCTCTGTGTCTTCTGGAGGGAGTTCACTGGCACTGAGAGCATGACCATGACTCATTAGGAAACCCAGGGCAGCCCTTTAAAATGAAATTTAAAAAGCTTAGAGAAGTGAACATGCATGATTCCTTCCCTCTCCAAAAAAAGGATAATCAACCCAGAAACAGAACAGATCATTTAGCACATTTCCCCCAACCCAAATTCTTCTTCCTGAATAATTTAATCTTTCAATCACATGCATTGCTGTAGGAAGGAGTCAAACTGTTTTATTCTTGCATCCTCTCAGACTGAAAGTATTAGATCTGGGTTGGAGGATCTGATTGGATCTGCTGCCTGAAGCACCAGGCTGCTCCCCAGAGCACCCCCAGTTTGAGTCTGGTGCTGTTTTACCTTGGAACTGTGTCAGGTGGGAGCCTGGCAGCCCCCAGGTGTG
>VZTT01075595.1:5983-39362 GCA_013400855.1 Buphagus erythrorhynchus
GCAGGCAGAACCTCGTGTCCCATCTGCTGAGAGGAGTTCGCGGGACAGAAAGAGAATGTTATAGATAAGAAGAAAATAAACAACCTTGAAAAGCACAAGCTACAGGCCTGTTACTGACTTTACAAGGCCTTGCTTTTATAAAGCCTTACTTAGCGGTAACAGGACAACTGTGATGCTAATGCAAACTATGTGCTACACTACAGAGTCATGGCACATATTTATGTAAATCCCTTGGGCTTCCTAAAGTTCCCAGTTTTAGGCTTATCCCCACCTGTGAATAATTTGCCATGCTGTATCCAGTCTGTGGAATGGTGGAAATGAGGGAAATCACAAAGCTTCTAAGCCAGCATTTGCTATGGATGTCACAGATATCCTGGGAGAAAAGGCCAGTTCCAATGACCTGACACAATCATTCAGTAAATCCCATAGAAGGTAAAGTTAAAAAGAGAGCAAAATAAATCCATGCTGATATTTCAAATCTCTGGTTTAAGCAGAAATGAACTTTGTCCTTGGTGAAAGTACCTACAGTTCCCAGGAGCCAAGCGCAAAAAATGGTTGCATGCTTCTACTGTAATGTCTGTAAGGACAGTAGACTAAACAGGCATTAACAGTGACTTTCGTGGCACATCTCCGAGAGAACAGTTATCTGTGTTGCTGAATTGCACGGGAGAACAACTTTAATAATAGGCTGAAGTTCCACTGACAAAGTACAATGTTCCGCAGGGTTGGGGGCTGGTCATTCTAGTAAGTAATGAAAACTGGTGTTATGGAAACTGATGCCAAGCAGCTGCTGCTGTGGAAAACCTGTGGCTGCCCCGTTGCTGCTGTTTGGGCCGGGGCCAAAATGAGGCAACCCTTGGCAACCCCACCAGCTCCAAGCCAAACAGCAAAACAGGAGGGGGAAACAGCGGTCTGCCCTTGGAGATCCTGCACAGCTCACAAGAGCACCTGCAGCGAGCCGCCGCGCCCCATCAGCCACAGCACTGGCCGCGCCACAAGCCACGCCGCCAGCACCAGCAGCAGCAGGAGCTGTGCTGCCACAGCCAGTGTGCTGTATCACCTGCACGCCAGCTGTGCTGCCCCCACGCCTGTGCCGCTGGAGGGAAAAGCGGGGGAAGCCGCCCACCACGGGCCGCTTGCCCGCCATGGAGCTCCGTGCACCCAGCTGCACCGGCGCGCACTGCACGGTGCGGCTCGTCCTGCTTGGGCTCCATGCCCACCGCTTGCTGCCCGCAACAACAACAGCAACGCCACAACCAGCAACAACCTTGCCAGCACCAACACATCCAGCAACACAGCCATGGACACAAACTCACTGGCAAAAGTAAAAAAGTCATTGCCACAAAAGTTTTGGGAAAAGTTAAATGGTTCAATGTAAAAAAATAAATATGGATTCATCACCCGAAATGACACCAAGGAAGATGTGTTTGTCCATCAAACTGCAATCAAGAATAACCCCAGGAAATATCTCCGCAGTGTAGGAGATGGAGCGACTGTGGAATTTGATATAGTGCAGGGAGAAAAAGGCCCCCAAGCAGCCAATGTTACAGGACCTGGTGGAGTCCCAGTGCAAGGCAGCAAACATACACCAAACTACCCACATCTTAAAAGACGTTGTCCCCCACACAACAACCAAAGAAATGGAGCCCAAAGTCAACAAGCATCAAGCTGCAGCCGCAACCCAAAAGCAAAGACAACACAAAACACCAACCAACCCTCCTGCAAGCAGAAGCCCTTTCCTATAGCTCCAAAACCCCCAAATTGGTAAGTCACACTCCTTTAAGCACCTTCTCTCAATCTCTATTGCCTCCCTACCTCCCTCCCAATTTCCCCTTTTTCCACCCACAAAATAAGTTTAACTCCTTTCAAAATTTCCCCAAATCCCATTACCCTTTCTTTAAGTTCCCTCAAATTCCTACCTCCATGGTCTCCCTCCTACAGCCATTCTTTTCCCTACCTTTGCTACCCAGCTACCAATCCCTTTTCCCAAAATTCCTTCTTAATACAAATCGGGGGATGATACAAGGGGGGAAAGAAAGAAAAGTCTCTTAAGGTAACAACCTTTTCCTTCAAAATTAACAATTTCTATTTGGAGTTCCAACAGGTACACCACCCACACTCTACCTCGTACGGCTCCATCACAGCCAACCCCTCTGCTAACAGCTTCCAGAGCACCAGTCCATGCTGAAGAATCCCTTTCTTAACTCAGTTTCCTGACAAGCCATGCCAAGAAAACTTCACCTCATTTCTACCAGCTCCAAGATGAAACCTGTTCAGACACTGGGGACTCAGGAGATGGCTGGCATTTGGAAAATTATCTCATGAATGCTTTTGATTGTTTTATCATTTTGTATTCATTCAGTTGCCTCAAACATTTAATTTTAAAATCCCTAAAAGAAGCCCTTTTAATTAATAAAGAAACAGGGAGTTGTGGAGACCTTGAAAGGCTCTCCTAGTTAGAAAGACATGAGAGGCCTCTCTCTCAGATGTCTCCTTTTGATAACGAATCCTGTTCTATCAGGTCAGAACAGCCCCTGTCTTATTCCTTGGGTCAGCTCCATGCCCTCTTCCTGTCCGTCAGCCTTTCAGTCATTCGCACCCTGTTTCCTTGTTGGCCCCCATGCCCCAATCCCATCCTTGTAACACCCCCATGCCCCCTGGTAATTGGTCTCTGATACTACTTCCCCAACCCCCAAACCCCCATGTACTTAACCCAGACCCTGAGACCAGCACCTTTGCCTTTGTCTCTGAACTCCGGGACTGTGCCTTTGCATGGCTGAAATAAACATCTCCATAAAACCCTTGCAAAGGCCCTTCCTGCTTCTTTACCTGCTTCACCTCAACAATTACCCCAACATCAACATGACTGAATATCAAAAACCAAGAAAAAATTCTGGAAAAAACCTCACAAGTATAAATAAACATAAAAGATAGGAGTTCATTACATTGTTCCCTGTATGTCTCCACATTGCCAAGTTTTAGTTTCCCCAAAGCTCCCTACAGACATCTGAACCCATCTGGCAGGTATAATAGAAAGCATGCTGCAAAATAC
Source organism: Buphagus erythrorhynchus (assembly GCA_013400855.1). NCBI lineage: Eukaryota > Metazoa > Chordata > Aves > Passeriformes > Sturnidae > Buphagus > Buphagus erythrorhynchus. The sequence goes on from VZTT01075595.1 coordinate 9,036, forward strand.
AAAGCAGGATGTTAAGCTTCTTGGTTAATTGAAAAACAAAATAAGTCACCCAACAATTTCTTCTTCATATTGTAATGAGAAGAGAGTTATTCAAGCAGAAGATAATTTCATGTTTTACCATGAATACACAAGCCCTGGATGGAAGAGAAACATATATCACCTGACAGGTAATCTGGTTGTTTTAGGTGGTTGTATAAGGTGATAAAAATGAGTGCAGAACAATAAGATTCTGAGGAAACACTTAAAAATATGCTTCTATCTACTTGTCTTTACAAATAAAATACAAGTCTTGCCTATACACCATATTGTTCCAAGTATATTTATCAGTAACTTATCTGTAGCATAGGATGCAGGGTAACAAAATTTTTATGCAGGTACAGCTAAAAGTGTGCTTGGGACTGACTGATCAGTAAAAGGCAAAAAACCCAACAAACAAAAACAAGGCAAAAAGAAAGCAGCTAAACAACTCACAGGTCTAATAAACACAGGAATTCCCACAGATAGAAAGAGCATAATTCTGTATAATACATTGGAGCGTTGTCTTACGCTGTTAAGAATTTACTAAAACACTGCTGAAGTCTAACAACCAACATATATGCCCAGACCGCTAGCATGTGGAGTAAGATGTGCTTTCTTAACCAGCTCTTGAATAGAGGCTTTTGCAAATCCTGCTACAAAGAGGAGAGCACAGCTCTATTAGGGGCCAAATGGTTCATGGGAAAACCCAGTATGAGATCCACAGCACAGATCGAAGCAGGGGAATTCAGAGTAAAAGCAGTGTGAAGAGTTAAAATAAAAACTATTCCATCAATGTGAGCATAGTTTTGTAAATGTCTTATAGCCAATTATGAATTACAAGGTTATATTTCTTCCAGCCCTTGCAGAATACAAATTAAGTGCTATTTTGTACCTACTGCTGTAACCCCAGGTACTTCAGGTTTTCAAGCAAAAAAAAAGGAAAACAAAACAACATTTCATGCACCTTATATACATACCAAAAGGTAAAAAGTAGAAAAAGACAGAGATCACTCCATGAGGCAGAGAATTCATGCTGAACGCCTCCCATGTTATTGCTGAATTATATTATGTGTATGGGTATTTTTACACACATACATTGTACTTTATTATTTCAGGCTTTACAGGAGCTTTCTGGGATGCAATTCAAACATTTTTAAGCACATTGCTTTAGAGAAAGTTTAGCACAGCAAGAAATGAGAAGCCAGGAAGCCACATTTATATTCAGAGTAGCTTATCTCACTTGGTCCCATTAGACCTGTAGTATCATTTAGCAAGAAATCCAAGTGCCACCTTTGTCTTTGGAAGTTCTTTCCTTATATTAAGAGGAAGATGTCACGCAAAAGAGATAACTCGATGCACTGATTCATTACCTAATCAATATTGCAGACAAAGAAAGTAGAGATATTCTAAAGCACATGATTTGCATAATTTCCGCACTTTTCTGTCAAGGAAGGAGTCAAATAGTTCAGCTTGTGAAGAAACCAAGTGAGAAGCCAAGGAAACATTAGCACAGCTGTCACTAGCACAGCCCAGAAGACCTCAAGAGAGATGATAAAGCTGTGTATGCAAACTAAATATATTGTGCGTACAGCACCTCAAATACCATCTTATTTTGGTCCTAGAGTAGAAATAGCCTGAGACAGTTACTGGTTTCTCCTGGGAAATAAGGCCCACTTCAATTTGGGGCTAGCACATTTCAGACAATTCTGTGCATCTTATTCGTAAGTGTTACTGGACTGCTCCAAGGCCTTACAGAGCAGCCTTGCCCTTTCCTCTCACTGCATCAGACTACTGGGCAATATGTAATCAATCTTCTCTGGACACATCTGAGTTTAATCAATGGTGTCAGGCCCAGCTCCTTCAATCATCTGTCTTGATGTAATGATACCTGACCAGCACCACGAAATAGTTTCTTGTCTGGGCAACTGCTCAAATTGTCTGCTTCGCAAATTGGACAACCTATATGTATAATTGTGGCTCATTTTTCTGACAAAGATGATCTATAAACTCGGAGATGTCAAGCCTACTGCCCATCTCATTTTTCTTTCAGGACCACCAAGTCTGCTTGGTACTGTGTACTATATTTCATCTTTTGGCAAATATTTTTCCAGGATGAGGAAAAAGTATGTATGCAGTGGTGTTTGGACTCCTAGATGTAACAATATTTTAAGCTATGTTTTGGCAACGCTTACTCAGAAATTAGGCATCAAACAGTGCAGTTCAGTGACTGTTTCTTAACTCAGCATCATTTTTACTAGCAACGAAATCCTACTACCTGCAACAGTAACTGTGAATTTTTTTCTGGGGGACAAGGACAGGGAAGATGTGGAACACATCAAGCACACAACACACAGAGAAAAGAAAAGTTACATTTTCATGTAATGGATTCAGAGGTTTCAAGACATAAAATTATTTTAATGGTCAATAAAACTGAGAAATCAAAGCAAACCCTCCTCTCTGAGAACTCCTTATAGCAATAGTACTTCCGTGAATCTAAGATGTTAAAGATTGTTAATGCTTATTTTCCTTGCTGTATAAGAAATCCTTGAATGCTTTCCATGGCACTGCATCACAACAAAATAACATCACTACACAGTGGTCCGTAACATCATTAATGAAAGCATTTCTGATTTTACCCATGGTTTAAGTTTATGAGAGAACTACAATTATCTATCTATTGAAGTTCTTACCAGCTTTAACAGTTTTTTTATCACATGCTGACTCTAGGTAACTCTAGCTCTCATGCTCTGCAGCTCTATAAATGGTGGTATTTGTGTCTTTCTACTTGACTTTATCCATTTACAATTATTTAGGCTCAGGTTTCTAGTCACTTGGTCTGCTAATGATATGCAGAACTAAAGCAAAGTAGTATCAGTCACTGAACTGTTGAGCTGGAAGTGCAAATATTGATGCATAATTGCCAATTCCCTCTAACCAACCCAAAATACTTACATTGACTGTAGTTACAGAAACTTAGATTGCAACAAGTCTGTGTTATTTACAACTTGACGCAAGGCAAAAATAACACCCTGATCCTTTTCCAGTTTCACATCTAGACTCTGCAAGCATTAGCCTCACTCTATGAGAAGTCTACTTGGAGCGGGAGATAACAGCATGGGCAAGGCCTGCAAGTAGCAGCACCCAAGACTAGAGTGAGTATTGATTTTGGACCTGGACAGAGCTAGTATGAGGCTGTCCAAATTGACCACATGAACATGGCTCCCTAAATGAGCAGGGCCTAGTAGTCACCATTTTGAATAATTAGCAATTCTGAAATAATGCAACATTTTGTTTTCAAGATTATCATAAATGGCAGTGAAAAAAGAAAATTCCAGTGAGAGAGCAGTGTGTGAGGATTACATGTCTGCATCATCCAAGCACTAAGAAAACACTGTGAAACTAAAACACCAAAAATTAAAGCAAAAATTATTATTTGGGGGATGGGAAGGTGTGAAAGAGACGTTTTCTTTAAGTATTAGTAATTAACAATCAGTCCAGTATTCTTAAAAATCTTTTAGGGTGAATGTGTTACTTCTCTCAGCAATCGATTTGCTGCCATGAGAATTGCTGACTTCAGTGCTACTGCTAGAGAACAGATAAACTTTTGCCATAATTGTAAGTATTAGAATGTAAGATTTTAAACATATCAAAAATTATAATCTAATCAAAAGAAAATGTAAGGCACTTAGCCAAAACAATGTTATTTGAGACACATCTCTCCTGATGAACGAGTGGGGAAAATTCTTTAATTTAAATGAGTATTTTTAAGTAAGCAGCAGTTAGAAAGAAAAAGAAAAGTCACAGAAGGAAAACCAGCTTTCCATTAACTTTCATGGACATTTAATCAAGATCAAGGTAACCATTCAGAAAAACAAACCACAAACATACACAAACCCACTGATAATTATATTGTTTCACACAAGCTCCTTGAGCTTGAAACAAATGACAATGTTTAGGAAGCTAAAATATTCACAATCCTACCACAATTCAATGTGATCTACTAGTTCTGCTAGGAAATCGTTTTGGTTGCAGCTTGGCAATTAGAGTATAGGGCAAGGTTTACTAGGAGGTTTCATAAGCAGAAAAGTGAGGCCAAGTGGTATGTGAGAACTTGATTCAATCTGGTGTGGCAAAGAACCAAAAAAAGATGCATCCATTGTTCCACACAGAAAACCCTCCAATAACCCCTGTTTTTTTTAAAAAAATATTTTTTACCAAATAGCCAAGTTTACATTATTTACCCAATAAAGTCTTTGGTTTCTTCTTGATCAATCCAGAAGTTTATTTGCTTACATTGTCTCATAACAATCATACCACCTGTCTACCAACCTTCATAAAAAGCCCTCCTACTACCCTGAAGTATGCTTGAGTCTACCTCCTTCATGTGTTGTTTGAAAGAAAACATTCCCCACAACCCTTTCCCAACAGAAATTTCTTAAAAGAGCAGTATCTGACATTTTCATATTGCATCCATCAGACCATGACAGAAGGTCATTTCCTCTGGTCTTCCTTTTTTGTGATTCAATTTAGTAACAGAAAATAACATTTAGACAAAAGACAGAATCTCCCAGTCGCTGATAAGAAGAAAAATAACAGCCAGCAGAAGTCCTGCTTTTCATGGGAAAGGAAATTTCTCATCTATTTCTCTTTAAACTTACACACTTCCTTCAACTCCTTTCAACTCTGTTTTTTCATCAGGTCTTTCAGGATTTTGTCTTAAGACGAGAAGGAAAACAAAACCCAGACCAAACTTTACTTGCCCTCTGCTCCTTTTGGAAGCAATTCTGGCCTTTGCTGTTCCCATCTTAATAGATCACTCATATAATGAAATGGGCCACAGCCCTGCCTCTTACCTGGAAAGTGGTGGGAGGAATAAGCAGTATTGCTCAGAGGGCCAGCCCACCTTGAAACATGTAACCCTTTAAGGCAATTAAATAAACGATAACTAATTAAATCAATGTCAAGAAGCTTTTCAGCAGCAACATTTTAAGTACAAGACATACACTTTGTGATTATTCACCTTGAAGGTCATGTTCAGCTCAGGGAACTTTTCTCATGGAGAGTTTAGGCTGGACATCTCCAATTGATTTAAAATAAGAAGAGTAGTTTTGAAACTGAAGGATTCTCTTAGGATGGATTTCTAAAGAGCAGACAGGAATTAGTAATCTCCAATGATACTCTAATTATCTTATAAAGCCCTGTTAAAACAAAAAGGTCTACTGTAGAGCTGGGCTACTTTGATGCTAAAATGTCTACAGCTAAAGCAAACCAAAGTATCTCACTAATATTGTATAGAGTTTCTAAAGCACAAGTAATTCAAATACACATTGGGTTGGTGTTGACAAAAGTGATGGGCTAACACAATGATTGCCATCAGGCAGAGTGTAAAAAGATGATGGATAAGTTTCCCTGCAAATAACCTGATTGTGCAAACATGTTGTGTATCCAATTTTAATTTAAGAATAAAACTGGAAGAGAATAATAGGGTTACCCTGATTTTATATATATATATATAAGATCCCTAAATACGGCACTTCATCAACCTCTTCAGGTGCAGATATTTCACCCCTAGAAATAGATGATATAGATGATTTTACTTACTTGTCAAACAAAGTTAAAGCTGTCCTCTAGGAGTTCAGAGCCCAGTGCTATAATGCTGTGTATTTTGAGAAGTTCTTTGTGAGGGATAGCATGGTGAGAAAACATTGGAGGAGGGCAGTGTCTTGTGCCTATGATCTCAGCTTGATTAGACTGGCTGGCAGCCCATCCACCCACCTGGTTTCTATGACTAGCTCTTCTATATTGACACTACCTGTGAACATGCCTCTTATAATAGAAGAAATGGTGGTGAGGGTACCATCTTTTTAATGGTCTGAAAGCTAAATAAGAAAGGAGAAACTGTTATAGATTTACCTATCAGAGTAAACAAACAACAAACAACATTTAGATCCAGATTCTTGCAAAATGTACATCTGGGGTTTTGATACAAACATCTGTGCAATGTATCACCGAGCCTAAATGTATTATGTAACATTATGTATGGTACTGAAGTTGCTTAAATAAAGCAAGTCCCAGTAAGGGCTATTCATACCTTCCTACACCGCTGCAGTTTAATTTGCTGGTCTCTCCATAGAATAGCGTGTGCTTGTGTGTGTCTCAGTTTAGCTGGGACAAAGTAACTATTTGCATAGGTAGATCAAATTTCAGAACCCAGACTTCAAGTCTAAATGTGTTGAAGTTAATTTAGATTAATTAGTCATGTTACAAAGAGCGAATATTAAAATATGAGTTATTAGGAGCAGATAGGGAAAAGCAATGCAAGAACCTATTGGAAGGAAGTAAGATTGCTGAAAGGTGATAAAAGTCAGTAAGTCTGTGTGCAGCTTGGCATTTCCTCAATTACAAAGGTGCAAGCTTTAGAATTAGACTGACAGCTCTTGGCTAATGAGGTTTCCTAATTATGAAACAGATTAACCTTTCAGAGAAAAGTCTTTTGGTGATGTCACCATCTGTCTTGATCATATTTGCATGGAAAGAGATCAGGAAGGTCATTTCCATTATGACAACTGAGCAAATAATTTGCAACAAATAAAGTAATCAGTGCTGCCAAGCCTAAGAAGTTAGAGAGTCTCCTGTGATCTTACCTCCAGTTTTGAAAACTTGGTTCCAAACACTGAAGCTTTGTTTTTCAGAGATATGCAATATTTCAGAAAAAAAAAAACAAACAAATCAACAAATAAACCCCCAAGCACCCCCAGCCCACAACATAGTGATCAAGGCAACTGTTTCACAGGTTGAATAAATACTAACAGACATCATCTCAAAGTCCAGAGACTATTAAGTAAAAAATAATCCAAACCAAATTATTACATAAAAAACCGGTCTGTTTGTTTCTCCTCAAATAACAGCTATAACCTGTAGAAGTGCAAATCTAAAGATAGAAATTAATTATTAGATTATCCTTTTCCCTCTCAAAGTTTCCATTCTTCCTGTTTACAAAATTCTTCCATAACTGCTATTTGCTTGGTTCCACTTTTTCAGGTAAGATGCATAATTTGTTTACGAGTGGGCTCATTTTTTGCACTTTTCTGTGGAACTGGGTCTGATGGGGGTAGACAGGGAAGTGGCTTCACCTGCAGAAGCAGGAGGCTTTAACCTGCAACCATGGGAGGTGATATGTTAATGGGGTTATTCTAAAAAAGATCATGTTTCTGGTTCTTGTTCTGGGTTGGTTCTGAACCAGTCATTTATAAGGGCATACTCCTAGTTCACATTTGTGATTAGACCTTTGCCAACAGATACCCCCTATATATGGTAAAGTTTGCCACACTCCTGGGTCTTTGAAGGTTGCTGCTGATACTATGTGGTTTCTACATTTGTTATTTTATCCATTATCTTTATTTTTTGGGCAACTCCATCATTTTCATCCCTTTATTTATGGCACAGATTTCCCAGCTGGACCAGTCCTGGACTTTTCCATAGATAAAATTCCTTTACAAGCTCTAAGACTGGTCTTGCAAGCATTTATAATTTTCAAGCTAGAAATTTCAAGGCACAGCTACAAGCAACAGCATGGCTTGGTAAATTACCAGTATCCTCATCACTCTCCTCTGTGTCTGGAGAGGGGTAATGGAATTCGGGGTCCAAGCCTGGCATGGCCTAGGGAAGTGTTACCTCCTAAACAGTCTGGTGTTCTGCACAGATTGTCGTAGGGCTCAACCAGGCAGGCTGGTAGTGAGCATCCCCCACACAGAAGAGTATCAGGATGGCATAGAATAGCCAAAAGTGGTTAGATTAAGAAAAGTGATCAGAATTAATAAATCCATAATTAGTGAGAAGGAACATAGTACTCCTCTCACAATAAATTCAGTCATTTTTGTGCAGCAGCTGTATACATATTATCAATTAATGTACAGCACAACTTCACCTATTTTCCAAGCAGCTTCTGCATCTTTGAACAGTGACAAAGATGATTTCTCAACAGATTACCTGCAGAAATCTTCAGAATTTCTTAACATTTGGAAAGATAACCAACACCATGGGCAGTATTGCTCCTTGATGACTATATCTCACCTCCTTCATTTCGCCACCTTCCTCCAGCTTATGTTTATCCAATTTTCAATCTTCTTCATGCTTTGTTTCAAAGCTTTCGCACACATAATTCTGTACTTACAGAGAGCTCTATTCTTTCCATTCTCAGGTTAATTAATATATTTTTCCATGACAGAACAATTAGTAGTTATTGTATATGTTGCCTGTTTTGTAATAGGCAAGAGAGCCTTAATTGAAAATACACTAATTTTGAAAATAAATGCTATTTTTAGAGTTGCAAATGCACTTACACCAGACACTTTATTATGACAAATTATATGAGTTTTCAGAGATAAGGTCTTCTGGCAAGTAAGGTAGGCTGACATCATTTCTATTGGTTTAATCTGGAATAAAGGTTTTCAATGCTGCTTGGGCATCATCCTTCTTTCATCCCGCACAGCTGGTGCATTCAGAAAGTAGCAAATGTCATGACAGAATCACAGAATAATTAAGGTTGAATAGGACTGCTCAAGATTTATATCTAACCTGCTCAAAGTATGACTTGGTTTGAAAGACAGGTATCTGCCAAAAGGGACAAGGGCCTGCCTCTTTTTTTGAAAGGAGAGTATAAACCCCCCCTTCCCTTTCTCCCCTTCACTTTACTATGATTTTCAGAATTAAAGAGCTCTCAGGCGAAGATACGGGGTTAGGAATAACAGGAATAACAGTTCTTTACTGATATATATATACATACATATATATATATATATATATATATATATATATAAAAAGAGAAACAAAAACACAACAATAACTGCAAGATAACAGCAACAGAGCAGAAAACCCAATAAACAGTTCTGGTTGTGGACACCTTTCCTCTGTGGTGCAGTTACTGGTCTGATGCTGCCTGCCAGCTCTCAGTGAGCAGGGAGGAGAAGCGGTGATCCCACATGGCTGGAGGGGCACTGCGGGGAATGGCGTCTGTGTCCCAAATGGGAAAGGGCAGAGGGGAGAAGCTGCGCACAGGTCCCAGGGCAGTGTCAGTCCACATGCTTTAAAAGGATGTGCTGAAGTCGGTAGGAGATGCAGGAGAGTGTCTGACCAGGAAGGTTTTGGGATCCCACAGCCAGGGATGGCAGCTCCCAGCGTCAGCGTGGCAGAGTGGAGTTTCTAGCAACCATCCTGCTCCGAGCCAGACGAGCGAGAGAATGAGCCAGAGTGCAAGCCCCTTATCCCAACTCTTCTCTTCCAGTGTTGCCCCTCTCCTCCCCCCTTCAAGAGAAAACTGTTAACTGAGTTTCCGGGTGTAGCCCCAAATACTTAGCATAATTATGGGGAAAATTCCACAGAAAGAAAAAGGGAAAATTCAACCACCAACAAAGCAGCATCTGCTAGAGCAGGCTGCCCACAGGCTTGTCCACTTGGGTTTTGAAAACCTCCATAGATGTAGTCTCCACAGCCTCACTAGGCAAGACATCACCTTCTAAACCCTCCTGCCCCTCTTTTTTTTTTTTTTTAAACAAGTTGACAAACTTTATAGGAAACATTTTAGGAAAAAGTTCATAGTTTCCCTTAAACTAGGATCCTTGATAAGAAGAGGTTTATCAGGGTTGTTACAGCAGGGGGATGTTCTAGTTCTGCAATAGCTCTACAAGAGTTATATTAATAGCTAGTGAGGTGGACCAATTTACTTATTTGAGAATAATTTATCTCACTCACTGTGCTCTATCATCCTTTGCATCCCTTTTCTCTATATTCTTTAATTTTTATCTGCTCTTCAAAGAAATCAGCCTTATTTAAGCTCCCAGTGTGCAATGGGAAAAAGAATTTCCTTTTGCCCAACCATAACGAGATACCTGAAAATTAGCAAAGGCATAACCTCAGAACAACAAATACTATTCATGTGTCCACCAGAGACTTTGTTTCCACATTTTTCTGAATTCAAGAATTTGAAAAATGCGCAAATGTCTGTGGCATGACATGGGTGGAGCCCACGGCACAGGGTTGCTCGAGATGAAGGCAATAGGAATGAAGCTCTTCCTCTTTGGGCAATTAGCGAGTGAGGAGGTAGAGATCTGCTGAGATCTGATCTCTTTCCTTCTCTCTTCTGATAAAAGAAATTTTCTCATTTTCTGTAGAGAAATAACAGTTGCACACTAAAAATATTATTATTTCAAACCACTGTTCACCAACATTGAAAGACTCATCTTTATAATTTAGAAGAAAGCAAGCAACTAGCTCTTATCCTTTTCACATTAATGATAAATATTACAAGTACCTGCTAAAAAAAGCCCAGGGCATCCTCAACACTGCAGTTCTCTTTTACTTTTTCTTGGACTGCATGATCCCTTCCAGCTAAATCCTGGTGGGCATCTCCTCTGAAGTAAGGGCAAAAAGCTATTGGCTAAGAAAAAGAGTGAAGTTAAACAATTAATCTACGGTTTTTTCACATCTCTTGCATTTTAAAAATTCAGTGGAGTCTCCCGATGTTCCAAGGCTTTTTGCTGTTTTCTTCTGGTTTTTTTTTCCAGTCATCCCTTTCCTCCGCCTTATTATCCAGAAAAGGAGCTCAGCACCCTCAGAAGGCTTGGTGAAAAAAAGTCTTTAAAATTCTCATAGTACATAAAAATCTCATACTAAGCTCAAATCTAAACACATTCCAATTGTGTACATATATTCAACTAGTTAGCTCTTCGCCTAAATTTGCAACAGTTTCTCTCATGACTGCCTCCAGGTTTCATTTTCCCCCTCAGCTCAGCTTCTGGCTATGTTATCTCTGTGCTTTTAGGTATTTATGGTTGGCCTTTTGTCAGTCCTTCTGCTCATGAGCTGTGGAGATTCCAGAGACTCCAATCCACCAGTGACACCAGTGAGAATTTGAGCTGGATTACTCTTCCTTTCTACACCATGTTACTGTAAGTTCAGTTCAGGATTCAACACTGTGTCACGTAGCAAATAAGAAACTCTTTTTATGTCCATTAATATGCAACAAATTGTAACTGTGGCTTTAATGGTTTTCATGTTTTATAACAAGCTTACCATCTACAGCATATAACTTTTTTTTTATGATAACAAATTCTGAGGTGAAATGTGAAAGTAATTAATCCACTTGTTCTATCCACAGATTTGTCACTTGATTTAGCCTAATGAATGTCAAAGCAAAAAGCAGAAATGTCAAGACATTTTCAATACTTCTTGACTGGTGTGAGTAAAAGAACTGGTAATGTCATTTTAAGGCTGGAAAAAACGGGGATCATAACATGAAGTTCAGTTTACTTTTTTTTGCAAAGAAATTGATCACAAATGCTACAGTCTAATAAGAGCAAAGTAGTCACAAAAAGCAGTTTTGTGTCAAAAGAGAAAATGAATAGAATAGGATAAACATTGATATTAAAAACAAAACTGGAAAAATGAATACTTCCAAAGAAAGACAGTCTAGAGAAAAAATCACTATAGAAAATGTAAACTTCAATATATTCTGCCTAAGAAAAACTTACATTTACCACTAACTTCCAGTGAGTCCAGTGTTGATACTGAACCTGCTGAGGCTGCCCAGCAGTACTATATAAAGAAGGCAACCGTGGTATTCCTTGGTAACACTTCGGTGAGAGAGCTGTTCTTGCAGCCCGGTTTCCTGCAGAGTTTTCACACAACACAATCCAGTGCAGAATAAGTTTGGGTTCCAACCTTTAATTCAAATTTCATACAACCTAAGTTGGCCTAATTTTCCTCTGGTTTATGACCAAGAAAGCTGTCTCCAGCTATTTGACTCTCTCTGCCCTCAATGAAACAGCTTCAGACTTACCCCTGGTAAGTCAACAGAGTTCTGTCATGAATCACTGCCCTAACATTGATATTTCTTCCTAATTAAGATCTTAAATTCTTACCAGCTATCCAAATAAAAGAGTTAGTAATTTGTTTATTTAATTCCCCCACTGTGTTAATTATTTTCATTGAAGGCTGAGAGAAACAGCATGTTTTTAAGTAGTAGGGTCTGGCTGGTTTTCCTGTTGGCTAAAGCAGGATTTTCAGGTCATACAAATCATGATGTGAAAGGAAAATTTATGGTCATTGCATGGAAGCAACAGATATGTGAAGTATTAATTTAGTGATAGGAAGCTTTTAGTTGAACAGCAATGGAAAAAAAGATGTTTCTTGCTTAAATTGTACTAGCTACTTGCTCACTACCTTGCTGGTCTTTCCCCTTTCTATTGTTTGATGATTTTGTAGGCACCAATTCAGAATGTCTGATGGGATGTAGGAACTTTTCAATAATAGGTGATATTTCAGTAGAAGAAGGCTGATGTGGAAATTTGATTTAACAAACCTCTACTTTAACTAGTAGGGAAGAGAGGGAGGAAGAAAACAGGCAGAGCATTCCTGGAACTAATAGGAGATTACCACTGCAAACGAGAAGCTCAAGAAGCAACAAGTATATTAGACACTCCATAACTATCAAATGGATGTGTTTTGCTGATACCTATTCTACTTTATCCTGTGCAAAAGGCAGTGGTGCCATTAAGTGTAGAGAAAAAAACCAATGAGATGCAAATATGCAAGAGACAAATTACCAGGCAGGCAAAAGAGCTGCTATTTTGGTTTGGTTGAACGGGGAATTAATTTCTTGTAATGAAAGTGAAATGTGCCAGATCAGGCTTCCGTATCACCAATTGCCTTCAGATTCTCACTGAACCATCATCCTGCATGTTTGCACTGAGCATTCTGTGTCAGAGGCTTTTACTCACACATGGCACAGTCCCCAGCTCAGTCTCCTATGGGGTCAGATTTTAAAAAGGGCACATTTCTCAATACCTGTCATTGTGTATGCCCTCCATAGACTGTTTGAACTAGAGTCTCTTATGTACATCAGAAGTTATTCTGCATGTTAGTTGTAGAGGTTTGAGGCACAGTCATTCACCATGATGTTGCAAACACACCCTAAAACAAAAATATGAGTCATAGTGCTGTGTGTTCATTCAGCAGTGTGAACTGATGGATTTCCTAGGCAAGACTTTTATTAAAACATGGTGGCCAAGACTCAGCCTGAAATACCATCTTGTAGTCTTCACTAGATAACCCTCCCTTCTGTCTGATATTCAGCAAAGTGTGCAGAGGCACCTCTGACCCAAGGATTGCAGCAATCCAGAACATGAAGTCTCACTTCTGCCAGGAAAAGTGGGTTTCAGTTCTGCTACACAGCACTCTCTCCATGTGCCAAAATGTGGCTCAAGAGAGCACAAAGAGGTTCATGGAACTGGATAGTATCAAGCCCTGTTCAGAGTAATAGCAGACCAGCTGTAGAAATAACAACTGAATATTTAATTCAGAAGTACACTTAAATACATGCCTATCTCACATGAGCTGATGAAGCTTAAACAAGCCATTTCTGCATAGAGTATTACAGCTCAACACTTTTAAATAGTATCAGATGCTTCAAAAATTATAACTCTTTCACCTATTGACTATATACATTCCCTTGAGAAATAAGATATTATAGTATGCAAACTCTGTAATTTGTCATCATTTTCCACGTTTTTTTCTTGATCTATACCCGTTTTTCTCTGATATTTAATCTTGTTTTTCATTACCCCCTCTTCCTTCTGACAAATGTAATCTGCAGCAAAATTACTATCCTTATGATCTCAATGTCTGAGAAATTTTCCTCCTTTCACTACTTAAATGGAAAACTATATTTGGAAAACTAATCTGAAACTTGGAAAGCAGAAATTAAACTAAGTTCACCCCCAATGTTTTCTTCATTTGTTTATTTTATGTTTGTTTCAGGTTTCAGCCCAATTCTTTGTCAAGGGAATTGATGGGACATGGTGCTATATAACCAAAATTTTTCAGGCTGGACTATGTCAGAGTTTAAAACAATCTGAGAAATAAAAAGCACGTGATCTGCACAGAGACATTTAACTTCATACATGGATGATGGGGAAGACTCTTACACAGAACAGCATGGAGCAAGATAGAAGACAAATTTCTGCTTTAGGAACTGAGATTGAAAATATAGGGAGACAGCAATTTGTGCTGCTTGTGTGTGATTCATCTGTCAACTGCAAACACTGAAGGAGAAGACCTGAGTACCACAGTGGGCAGTGAAACAAGACTGTGCTGTCAGCACAAAGTGGCAGAACAAAGAAAGATGTTCACCTGTGAAAATGTCACTTGAACTAACAGTGGGTATTAGCACTGATTCCAGTCTTTCTTGCCAGTAAGAAGCCAGCACTGTGCACCGACTCCTGCATATAATTTCCCAGGCCTATATTAAAAAGGAGATCATCACAAAATATGCAAAATAATGGAAAGAAAATTGGAAGATTTCCAGAAAAGGGAAAAATGAAATAAAGGCCTATATAAACTGCATGCAGGGGGCAGGGTGAGGAGACTTTCAGAACAATTTGTTGCTTTAAAAGCAAAGTCAACCAGACATCATTGCTTACTGTCAGAATATAGAAAGGGAACTCGCATAAAATTCAAAAAAATTATTAATAATTAATATTTACACAAAGTATTTAATAAGACCAGGCATTCTTAAGAGTTAAAAAATGTAGGAAGGCCTATAAATATCAAGATCAAAACATTCTGAAGCTATCAAACAACACTCTCTTCTGTTAAGAAAATGACTTCACTATTTTGCATAATAGAATTTAAACTTTTAAACACCTTCCTCTGAAGCATGTTTTGCTGACTACTATCCTAAGAAACCACTAAGGCCAGATATTTTCATTAGTTTCCCTGAGATTTCTCCAGTCTTCAGTGCCAGATAAAGAGTATTTATCTCCTGTGAACATTGATTTAATGACAACACTGACCAGTGTTAGAGGTGCATTTCTTTGTAAAATTCACAAAAGTGGAACTTCTAGGAATATATGTCTCGAAACTAAAACAACTTTGAGGAACTGCTGCCTTGAACATTTTCCCAAAGACCAGTTGACTCAAGTTTTTTCAAAAGCTTGATGAGTGACCTTTGACATCACAACAGTAATGACTGGCCCAAGTGGGTTTTGTTTTTTGTTTGATGGTTGTTTGGTTTTTAAAAAAATATTTACTTATAAAATTTCTTATGAGAGTTAAAATTTTCACCCGCAAAACAAGAAATTAGGTTTCCAAAGAGATCAACCATACATTCAAGGAAATATTACAAATACCAGGAATGCTGACAACAAAACCAAAAAGTCATCCTTTAAAACTCGAGAGCTAAAAAATATTTTAAGTTTTTTAATCCAGAAAACAGAGAAAACATTTTATTTCATGATGATAAAATTATACAATACTCTGCACATTACTTTCCTTCTTCAGCAAGCTGAAAAATGGACTGGGAAACACTCAGAAATTTATTATTGTGGTATACTGCATTTTACTCTCTTGAGGCTATGGAAAGTTGAACATTATAGAGATCTCTTATTTTTTTACCAAAATATATTGTTCTGCAGTTACTGCTTATCAATGTGTTTTATCTCCTTAGAGACAATAATATTTTGCTCTACTTACCATAATCAAGGCCCTTTTAAAAGTTATTGCTGCAGTAAGTAATACACATTTTTCAGTTTGATATTTTTTCTGGGTCTGCATTGATATGACCAAATTAGGCAAAGTTAAAAATGTCCTGGGTAAGTACTGAAACGCATACTTATATGTTCAAGATTTTAACAAAACCACAGCAAGCTTTTATGTCAGCATAAGAAAGAGGACACAAAGTGTTAGCAATGCAAGCCTAAGGATAGCTAAAACATAGGCACTTAGCTAAGAATGTATTTAGTTAAGGACACCAAACAGAGTAATATTCCAGAAGGGAAAAAACAATGAGAAAGAAAAATATCTATGCAGGGAAATTCTCCCAAAATATATTTGGTGCCTCTATTCATACTTATCTCATGAGCCTTACTTTGCCTGATTAAGGAATATGAGTAGATTTCCTACCAGCAAGGCTGACTGACCTCATTTGCAGAAAGGCACAGAGAACCTCTGGTTCTCTGTATTTTGACAGAAGAAATATTAAGCTAAAATACATCACCCTCAGAAAAGGAGCCATGGATATGGGCAACTCCAGGATTAAAGCTGTTTGTAATTGAACACTGTGCTCTGCAGCAGTTTACACCATGTGGTGCTGGACAGTCAGGCACCCAATGAACCCAAACTCTTCCAGGCAGCTTGGCTCCAAGTGATTATTGAAGAATGCTGGAGACCTGGATTTAAACAAACTGGAATATCCTTAGAGGAAGAACAGAGCAGTTAAGTGCTCCACCAGACACATGAAAGCACTCAGAGATACAAGGGCATAGCAAACACTCCCACCCCAGAGAACAAAGGAATTGCATTTTCAATTACAAATCTATAATAGGAAAACCCAAACAGAGAGAATTTTGGTGATTACATGCACACATTCTCTGGACCATTCAATAAATGTGATCAATACACCTTCTGTTGTATTAAAGGAAACCAGCAGACAAATGTCTAGCCTCAAAAACTGTGTGTGAATTACGATTGCCAGAGTCCCTGCTGAAGAGCAGAGTCTGAGGAATCTAATTTCTTCTGTAAGCATAGGGTGGTCAAGGAAGAAAATGCCTCAGCAGTATTATCAATTTAAAAAGCAGTTCTGGGGACAAAAGAGGATTTTGTTTAATGCCAAAGGAATGTTGACTCCTTAGATGTTTGAGAGGAACATGTTGTAAAGGATACGAAGGTTATTTTTAGACCTAGAAAAAGGGCCAAATATATTCTACACAAATCCCCAGATGAACAGAAATATTGAGTAAACTATTAAGGCTGTCATGTATGACAAAAACACAGGCCAAGTCAAGCAAAAGAATCCATTACAGTACCACAGGAAAAACTGACCCCAAAGGGGGGAAAAGTGCACAAGAAATTTTTGCAGAACACGTGCATGCAAGCAAATGTATTCACTGTGTTCAGCTATCTTTAACAACAGATAGTAGACTTAAGAAGTCACTAGATTTATTACTTGCTCATTCTCACTAGACATTATATACCTAATGGGTCTCAGTTAGTCCAGCATGTGTCTCAGCAGTTACCAGCCATGTAAGGGATTATTTATATACATTTATCATGAATTTTCACAATCAGAAAGAAGCAGCAGTATTATGGGAGACTGTTGCAGTCAAATGGATGCTTTGGGGGGAAAACACAACACCCTTCACAACTGTATTAGAAGGGATGCAAGAGACAGAGACCTGGCTGCTGGGCGCTGGGACCGCATGAACTCTCCAAGACAAAACACAGCAAAAATACTTTTATTTGACAGTCAAGCTGTACAAAACTGCAAAATAGCTATGCAGAAAGCCCCAGAAAACTCCCAAGTAGCAGATTGTTCATATAAGTTTAAAAAGCTCTATCACATGGCTGTTGCTTTAGCAACAATTATTTTATGTATCATAGCTATGCATTGTTATTACTTTTATTACTGAAACTTCCGACAGATGATGAAAGGGGAAAAAAAACTTATGGGCAATTTCACCAAACTCTTTGGAAATGGCTGTTGTGCTGTGCAGAGGCTGTAGCTGCAAGCTCCAAGGGGTTTAAGGCAGCTATTGAACAAAGCCAACCTCTGCCAGGTGGTTTGGCTTAGAATGGGTACCAAACAACATAACCCATAAAATTTGAACTGTTCACCTGTCAAACTATGCTTTTTATTTTTCTTTAATTTCCCACATTGTATAAAACTGCAGTAGAAAGGACCTGAACTTTCAAAATACTTGCAACAATGGTGGCTTAACATGGAGATGAGAATATTATGGGAAGAGGCATTCACAGAACTTGATCACTTCTCCTTCTGGATCCAAACTTTATAGTATGAGCTTTCAGGAATATAAAGGAAACACTTGCTGACAACATGAGAGAAATTAAAAATGTTCACCAGAAGGGCAAACAGGGAATATAATAATGAGCATGCAGTTTAAAAACTTACTTTGAACCAGGAGCTTTCTGTCTTGTATAAATTTAAAGAGCCACCCACAAGACGGACAAATGAAAAAGAGGAGTTGAAAAACAGAAAAAAATAAACACACTAACCCCCACTTCTCCCCTCTACATGTATGAGCTGCAACCGCAATCAATTGCAATACATTTCTCTGTTGGGACTGCTTCTGTGTCCTGGATAGGAGAGCTTTGCATCAACACATTCATGACTAAGTAGCTGAAGTACACCCAAAGGCTACAGCAAGCTTCAGAACAATTTTGCAAACAAATAAATAAAGGTCAAGGCTGAAATTTCAGCCACTGCCTCTGGGCACACATGGCTCACTATCCCCAGAGCCACGGGATGAAGCAGGCACAGTGCCGTGACACAGCCTCATGTACTGGCACAAGTAGGCAGTGTTTCCAAAATAAAGATGTGGGCAGGAGTCCCATAATCAGAAAAAAATAGGAGAGAACAGTTTCAAAAGTGACTTCAGAAGGTAATTTTGTGTCATGTGGACTCCAAAATCACTTGGAAAATATTACTTCACATCTGCTTGTTCCTGCAGGGGGGTCTGACAGCACCTCTTCCCAGCGCCAGCACTACATTTGCTTTCAGAGACAGAAAAAACATTCAGTGTGCCAGCTTTCTGGAGAGTACTTCCCTACCAAAAGGGGCATGTGGCTTGCTGGCTTGCTAGGCTGCTCTCTGCATATGCTAGGACTGTGTTGAGCCTGCTATGATTCCCTCCTAGCTGACATAGCAAGCCATGTACCAAACCATGTCACAAAAGAAGCATCTTGGTAAAGAAAGGTGCACAAAGAACCAAAGTCTCACTACCACACTTTTCAGACTTGCAATGGCCCTATGGTCATTCTCTTCCACATCTTAGAAAAAAAAAAAAAATGAAGCCTTAAGTTATTTTCTAAAAATCAAGACAAGAATTAGAGCTTTTGAACATAGTAGAACATTCCCATTTCTATGACTGTATAATTGTCATCATTTTAGTTAAATAAATCCACTACAGTAATTTCTAATTTATTGTAATTACTTGAAATTGAAATAACTACACCTGTGAAAGAAAAGGGAAGTCGCAAAGTAATTGTTTTGCATGGGACTCATATAAGAGAATGCCAACTAGTAAACAGTAGGAAAGATGGGAAAAAGCAAATGACTAGACACTCAATTTGCATGTGCAATAACCCAATATATTTGCTGTAATCCCACAGATAACATAAAGGCACATTGCAAATAGTCTACTCAATTTACTCTCTTGTTCTTCTATTTTACAGATGCATTTGTAATGGAGATTTTAAAAAATTACGTAATATTGCTTTCCAACAACATTTTGTTACTCATAGAGAAGGGTATACTATACCACAACACAGTAGATAAAGAAAAAGGCTTTCATTTCATCCTTCAGAAACAGAGCATATATTATTTCCACATTGTGTATAATGGTCAGGTAATACTACTGGCCAGCAGCAGGAGAGCTGAGGCAGCCTGTGATTTGCATTCCACAAAACAATAAAGAGGAAAGCTAGGAGTTCCCTCTCTCTTCTGCCTAGGGGCTCACAGACTGAAGGGATGCACCCCACAGACAAAGATAATACATCATCAAGTTGAATGGATGCAGCAATGTTCTGAGCAGCAATATTCCACGAGGTCTGCAACTAGTCATACCGAGAGTAAAATTTGAAAGCAAATTTTTGAGATGTCTTTAAAACTATGGTGCATTTCCCGTGGCTTGCCTAGGTTTACCGGATGTTACGAGCTGTCGCTTTAATGACCATGCATTCTACTACGGATACTGTCCTGAAAAAATCTCCCAGGATTATGGGTGATGCTTAAAAAAAGTGGTATCCAGCAGGCAAAAACATCAGTGAGTATCAGAAACTTGTCTCATGCAAACCCAAAAGCTTTTCAAACCTCCACTACTGTCAGAAAATGAACAGGATATCCAACATATATCACTAAAACTATTAGGGGCACCTCCCCAGAGGAGGGAAAAGATGGAGCTTTAAGCCTTCAGCATTATACATTAAAATCAGGGAGGTTTCATCAGAAGAAAAGATTAAAGCAGCTGCCAGCACCTGATGTCTTATTTAGGGATTCCCAAATCATGAATCAGTCATGCTAATAACCAAAGAACCTTGAACACTGACATCAGAGATATTAAAAAATGTCACAGTCGATAACTATAAAATAAACATTGAGAGGTTGTTTCCTCAGTCATTGCCAGTATATTCCAATTCCCAATATGAAGACAGCCACTGAACTAATTTTGCGATTTAATGTTAACTAATAGAATTGAACAATTTTTCTTTCATATTGGGTTTTCATCTGCATAATACTTAATGGTAGAGGTGGAATCGGTGGGTCTGTGTGCAGAGGAGAAACCGAGCAATCTGACCATTAGGAAATTAATTATATATTTAATGACTATATTAAAAAAAAACCAAAACACTTCATATCTGATGAAATGCTCTCAGGTAATTTTTGTAATAGTCATCCTCTGATCTTTCAGTCATTATAACCTTTTAGTTGGTCTTCATATTGAAACTAATAAGGTCCAGGTAGGGGGCTCAGGATTTGGTCAAGAAAATAGTTTTACATGGTATGGAGTATTTGTACATAATTTGTGCTCCCACATTACAGTGTTACACATTATAATGTTCAGGCCAGAGAAAAACAGGCAAGCAAACAAGTTAATTTCAAACAGCAGCTAAAGTAAGAAAATTAATCTGTTAAACAAGTGTGACATTTGCATCCCTATTTGTTTATGGCAACAACTATGGCCTGATATATGTTACTGAAACCACCAAGGTCTAGGTTGACTTTGTTATGAATGTTGTTTTATTTATCCAATTTATCAAACAACAAGATTAAACGTAGCAGCAAATTTTTAATAGTAACAATTATAAATGGATACAATTAAAATATTAGAGATGAATACAATCAAAGTATTGAATACATATGTTTCAGAATAAGCAAAATTTGAAAGTGCATAATTTAGTATAATTTAGGTTCATATAAAGCATAAGCAAAATTGACCAGGGAGGGCCCCCCGCCCCGACCAGGGGTATGAGGAGGTACTCGCCCTTCCTCATGTACCAAAGCATCAAGGCTAACAATCCCACTTANGATGTTTTCCATAACAAGACTTTAATTGAGTTCCATGCTTGGAATCATCCCAATTTGGCCCATTTCAAGGTAAAAACTTTCTATTTCTAGATGCTGCTTATCAGACATACGTCCTTCCACTATTCCCTTCCAACATTCTTGTTCGACTCCCTACATCTGGAGGATGTCCTTTGCCCTGTCTCATCCATCTCCCCCCTCATTCTGTAACAATTGCCTTCTATTGATCTAAATACAATTTTGCTAATATAGTTACAATTTAATTAGCACGAATCATATTTATCACAACTTTGACAAGGAACATCAAGGTTACCTTCTGAATTTCTCAATTAAGCTACACAGCAGAAAACTCAAAAAACTATGACTGATTTAAATACTACATGGCTTAAAATCACCTACCCCCCCTTTAACAGACAAATACCAAATTTCAGCTCTTTCTGTATGATGCAAATTAAAATTTAGAGTACAATTTTTATATGTGCAAGAAATAGGATTTAGTAGAGGTTGTTTCTGTCTTTCAGAGATAAAATTTCCCAAACATCCGTTTTCACCTCTCTTCCTCCTGTGATTTAGATATATCTTTCAAGAAATAGCTGTTTGGGTCAAATTCCAAAAACACTCAAACTAGTACACCATACAGTTATTTTTAGGGATAGTCTCCCTTACTCAGAAAACCAGCATCAAAGCAGTATAATTACAACAGCAGTATCACTGTAAAAGAAAGGATCTAGCTTGAGGACTTACCATACATTTCTTCTTTTCATTTTCTTTTTCTTCTTTCTTTGAAAAAGCAATGAGTATGTCCTGCATTTGTAACTTCTTGTTTGTACTCAGTAAAGTGTTATGCAGCATAGATTTTACTTTGATTGTGTTCCCAAAATGTCCTTAAATTTTTGAGTACATTAAACACGTATCTTTCACAACTCCTTAACCCTTCTTAGACACCTGCACTCATATTTTTGCACTGCCTGGTGTACATCATGAAACTGAACATAAAAGATGTGTTAGAACTCTGCTGAAGAGCTGTTTGCTGCAAGACATTAAAATTCACAAGCACAGACTATCAAAACTTACTCTTACTAATATTTCAACTTGTCATATTATAGGTTTTTACTACTTTAAAAAATCAACATCTTAATTTACCTGAAAATTACAATAGAGCTGACAAGCTATTGGTAAAGGTTATTTTAGTCAAGTCAGCCAATTTCGACACCTTCTTTAAAAAATCTGTAAAAGGCAACAAACTGCATGTTGGTTACACAGTGAATGATGGTTACATGTGAGTGCGATTTCCAGAAACCTGCCACTCATTTTGTTAACATGTGTGAGCCATACATGTGGCTCCTGTTTGTGACTCACAATTAAGCAATACTGACCAATTTCCATTGTTTCCTCACAGTAGGTTGACACATTAAAAAAGTGATGTCAGCATTAAACAGCTTGAATCAAAGAACAGAAACAAAGGCAAAAATGGACATATAAATTAGGAGAGTAAGTACATACTAAGTGCAGACACAATTGTTAATTAAAAGAAGAAGTATCCCTTTGGCACTAACCTAAACCAAAGATCTGTCAATAAGAACACACACTCCTGTTAACTCTTAATCTATGAAGTTTTCCAATTTTGCTTTCAATTATCCACTCACTAAATTCCCCCTTTGCTGCTTCCCAGGGCTTGCTTGTCACCCTCAGATAGTCATGCTTACTCTCAGCCCCTCAAAAGAACTCCCTTTTCAACACTGATTTAACTTTCCTCTTTAGATTTCTGAAGTTGCTCTCCCCTGCAGTTTCAGATGGCTGCGACCTGGCTAAGGCAGACCTCCCTTTGCTAACACCCTTCAGTGCTGTCTCCTGCCTGACAGTCACCTGTGAGATTTCAGGGGCATCCAGTTCCCACTCTCAAACCCCCCTTTGCTCACTGTCTTTGTGAACAAATTCTTACTTCTCCAGACTCTTACTGCCCTAGGCAATAGCAGAAATGGATACTTCCCTAGTAATGGAGACCTCTCATGTGGGGTCCCCCATTATTGCTAACCTCAAATTTCAAAGCCTCAGCTTTGGAGGTCCAAAACTCTATTAAATAACTTATGGTGGCCACAGTACCTGTGCAAAACCAAAGACTCTACCGCTGGACTCAGAGGAAACTCCAATGATGCATCTGCTCAGTGCAGCGTGATGTCAGACATCATTTGCTTTGCTCGCAGTGGTACCCATCATCTGCACAGCCTCTTCCCACAGCACCAGAGAGATACTCTGGGCCTCCTGTGCTGTGATCAACAAGGTCACCACCCAGCAAGCAAAGCCCACACAACACAATGTATATGCAACAAGTCTATTCTCAGTGTACGTTCAGGACAAAGCTGATCAGCCTATAAATGGCAGGTCCAACTTGCTATACTCGATACTGAAGTTGTCACACAGCTTCACTCAGCCCCAGAGCTTAGTCAATTAACAAAGCTCTGTAACCATCAAAATGTTTGTATTGCTAATCAAATTGACACTCTAGACAGCAATGATCAAGTAAAGATGTTCCTGATGTCTTGTTCCTACTGAGTTTCTTGATGACTTCAGGTCAGCATACTCCATCTTCTACTTTTGTGTGTATTTACAGCCTTCTGGATTGTTTTTGTTTGTTTGATTATTCAGAAAGATTCCCTTGTACCTGAATTCTTCCCTGCAGATTATTACTCTGTCGAAGACAGTGGACAGCTCCAGAAGGAACAGGGCTACACAGAACCTTCACAACTTCTTCAAATCCTAGCTCTTTCTCAGGCACAAATCAGTGTCAATGCCTGTGTCTGTGTCTTGCACCTGCATCTTCTTCTGAAAGGAAACATTCTGTGAGCCCCACACTTCTGTCCCATGATCCTTAAACCTTCCCTTTTTGATACACTTCCCCCACCAAAAGAAAGAAAAAACCAGAAAAAGGTATTGTGCACATGGGGATTTTCTAGTGTCTGCCAAATACAAAATACTTATCCTGGGTCCCACTCAAAGTACTGAAAGTGAGTCAAACATAATTTATGGAGAAGAGAAAAAACCAATCTTTTATGTCTTAGCTGTTCTAACAAGATCACAGCAATACTGCAGTTTATTGTCACTGAACACAATATTTGCTCCATTGCTAAATAAGTCTCCAAACAAATCAGTTATAGGGTATTTTTGCTAGCATTACTCTTGGGTATCAGACCAGCTAGAAAAAACTACGGTTTATAGCACAAAGTTTTGGTCAGTTTCCATAAGCAATACCCAAAGACATTTAAATATCTGCAGAATTGGGCACATCATCCTGGTCAGCATCACTCATGCTCCACAAATAAAGTGTTTTAGCAGCTTTGTGATGAATGTGCCCATGCCTGGCCCAGGGACCAGCCAGATGAGAGATGCCTCTGCCTCACCAATGCAGAAAAGGAACACCCTAGTATCTCTGGAAGAGTCCCTCTGCTAGGAATTCTTCCATAATCAATCAGCATAACTCACTGAGAAATCAAGCAAAAAAAGAGGAAACTTCTTTTCAAAACTCACCCTTTTCTATTCTTAATACATTTTGAAATTAATCTGAAGGTCTCACTGTCTGAGACTCAAATATTTCTCTTCAAAAACTTTTTTCTCAGCCCTGTCCTGCTCTTTCTGGCATATGGGTCAGTCTAAGTTTTCCAGCTGTAAATCACAGCAAGGGATGACTTTCAACAACACTGTGCCCTTACAGTTAACAAAGCAGGACCAGCTATTTCTCCAAATTCTCACAAGTTCAGAAGTTCTCTTGCAGAGGTCAGCTCAGCCTTTCATATTTGCACAGATGATTTGGTTTCTCTGCTGTTTATTTTTTCCTCTGAGGACCTAGGGTACAGCAGAGAGTTTTCTGAAATGGAAGTATTGACTTTTGGGGTTACTCTTCAAAATGCCTTGTCTTCCTCCTGAAGGCGTAGAGGGCTCTGTCTATATAGGCTGTGTGATAGCTCACTTCCCAAAGCTGTGCTTTTTGACATTTGACAACCAGAGGAGAGCTGCAAGACTGGAGGGTGACAAGAATAATTCACACATCACTGAACAATCCATCTATGAAAGAAATTACTTGCAGAAAGGATCAGACCCTTGTTTTTTATCCCTTTGAGAGCACCACTTTATCTGTAGTAAATGTAAAGATAGAAACTTCCACAGATCCTGAAGGGTTTGATTTGCAGCCTTGTATAAAGCTTGGACTGATGTAAAAATAAAAGTAAACAGACATTAAGCAGAGAAATTATAAATTTATGTTTCTATAGTTGTAAGTAAGAAGTATGCCTTAAGTAAATAAGAAACTGTATTGGGTAAAATGGTGAAGGGTTTTATAGTGTAGTAATGCAATTGCATAGAGTAAGCTAAGAGTTTAGATGTTATAAGAGAAGCATATGTGTGTACGTGTAGTATTAGCCCATTGGATGAAAGTATATGCAGTCCAGCAGAATTAAGTAAAGGTGATAGGTCAGAAAAACAAAATAAACTTTGTGGCAAATTTCCAGTGGATTAGAATGTTATATATTGCCTTGTAAAGAAGAAACTTGTGACTACTTTAAGCTATGGCCGACTTCTTACTCCTCTAAAATCTCATGGCCTTTGAGGCTAATGTTTATCTGAGTAATAAATCGTTTCTAGCCCGACAGTAGTCCCATCCCTTCATTAAGGTGTTGATAATACTTATCTATATTTTAAAGAAAAGCAAATGGAGCAAAGCGAAGGGATAATTAAGGGAAGACAAATGGGAGGGAGAAAACCAAACAAATCCTGAAGTATCTGATCAGTACATGATAAAGTAGGACAGCATTTACAGAGAACTTTAAGGAAAACACATCTATGTTTACTCCCAAAGACTTTGAGATGAATGCTTCATAACAGACCTTACACTCAGGCTTAAAATGTCAGTCATTATTTAAATGAAATCGGAGCTGAATTCTGCCTTTTTTTTTTTTAAGACTGCCAAAATTGGATTGTTTCTACATGAAAACTTTTCACAGTTCTTGTGAAAAAACAGAAATTGAGCGGTAGACTGTTCCAAATTTCTCAGGACACTGCATTTCAGAATGATTTTGGTTGAAAATTTAAAAGTAATTTTTGGATTTTGTTCAAAAATGGGTTCAGATCTAGAATCCAGCAAAGGAAAGGTCTGGGCTTCTTCTTAGCCAGTGTGCCAATCTCTTACAGAGTCTGAGTTGCAGGCTGCTGGTCCTGCTCTTATACTGGGTCAGGGTGAGACAAGTGCAATTTCCTGCACCCAAAATCTCCTTAATTTTTGGCTTTAACATTAATAATAATACAATGTAAGAGGAAGTAAATAACCAGTATTGTATGTTTAGTGCACAATCACAACTGTAGATTGTACATTGTTGTGGGTCTAGCGCTGGCGAAATCACCAGTGCACCCACGAGAATTATTTACTCATTTCCTGCTGTGAGATAGGAATAGGAGGAAGGCAAAACAGGATCAAACTTCAAGGAGTACAAAGAAAAAACTTCATTATTAGAAACGATAGGAAAAAATAATAAGAATCAGGATAAAACTTTCAGAACACTTCTCCTCCCCCCACAACTTATTTTCTTTCACACTGAAAATGTACAGAAACAAATCAGTCAGTTTCCCATCTCTAAAAATAGTCTTTCACCAATTTACTTGGGAGAGGAGACTTCTCTTCAGTCTATGGGGATTTTTCTCCACAAAAAACAGCTTTCTTGTGGCCTCGATGTCACAGTGAATCACCTGCCAGGGAGAATGGAAATCTGATCCCTGTGTAAAAATCCCTTTCTCGACTAACAGTCTTCCCACAACTGATACTGAAGACCATGTCAATTTATGGGGCACAACTTTAAGGATTATAACAGTTCAAACAAAAGCCCTCTTCGTCTTTGAAAACAGAAGTCTTTCTTCTTCTCTTCCCTGGGGGGCAGCAGGGGTCTTCTTCCTGTTCAAACTTATGGGATCACAGCCACTTCAACATCTGCTTACTTTAGCACAAATGCCTCTGCCCATGTCTACAGTTAGAATATTACATGCACCCCATAATGCATTTCTGTGAGTTATAGGGAAACAAGAGTCTCTTCTCCACAGCTTAAAAAAGAGAATTTTCAGTCCAAGAGTGAAGCATCTCCCATGAATCCTTTCCACCTGGGACCTTTTGTCTGACCTCAGTGTTTTCATGCTGTTTCTGTGCGTATCTTCATCTCGGTCCTTTTCTTTCACTCTGGAGAGAGAACAAAGTGTCTGTAAGTCTCATTCTGGGCAGCTAAAGAGCTATCTTGCCCGGGCCTGCAGGTGGTCATGTGATCCCTGCCGGGTGCCAGCTAGAGCTGTTTACCATGGATCATTCTTCGGCAGCCACGGTGGGGAAAAGCTAGGATCCTAGCAATGGCCCAGTTAAAAACGGTGGTGTGTTGCTCTGACTACATTCTATTCCCGGGTGGCGGGGGGGAACCCGGCTCAGCCTCCTCACCCCCTCCCCCACCAGGCTGCAGGGGCCACGGCCGGCAGGCCTAGCCCGGAGCTGTTCCCGGGGCCCAGTGGACCCCTGGCTCGGCCCGGGCCGGCGGCCGGGCAGGGTTTTAATGTCGGCTAGATGTTCAGCTGAGCCGCGGGCCCCTTGGCCGCACCACGGTGAGGGGGCTAGGATCTTAGCAGCCGAGTGGGCCTCCCCTCCCCCTTGCTATCAAAGGGGTCGGGGCCCGGCCCTGACAGAGCCTGCCTGGTCCTGCCCGGTCCTGCCGGGCCTGGGCCGGGCCACGCAGAGGGGCCCAGGCCAGTGTTACCTCTTACGCAGGCGGAAGGAAGAAGAGCACTTCCCGGGGTTTAGTTTTAAAATGCATATCCACAGAGTACCGTGGATATCCAGTTTTCTCAGTAGTTTAATAAGTTGTCAACTCTCAAAATTGGTCATTGGTTGGTTTTTTGTCAGACATAGAGGAAGCTGCCCGGGTCCTGACAGGGAACTATTTCAGGAAATGAATNGGCCTCCCCTCCCCCTTGCTATCAAAGGGGTCGGGGCCCGGCCCTGACAGAGCCTGCCTGGTCCTGCCCGGTCCTGCCGGGCCTGGGCCGGGCCACGCAGAGGGGCCCAGGCCAGTGTTACCTCTTACGCAGGCGGAAGGAAGAAGAGCACTTCCCGGGGTTTAGTTTTAAAATGCATATCCACAGAGTACCGTGGATATCCAGTTTTCTCAGTAGTTTAATAAGTTGTCAACTCTCAAAATTGGTCATTGGTTGGTTTTTTGTCAGACATAGAGGAAGCTGCCCGGGTCCTGACAGGGAACTATTTCAGGAAATGAATACAAACCACCACATACATATATGAAATCTTATCCTAGCTAGGCTCTGTTTTTATGAATTTGGAAAGAATGTGTTTTCCCCATTAAAAATGGCAAACTAATAGACTTTCTTACCACTGTCATAATTTTTCTACACTACATTCATTCAGTCTGCAGTTCATGCATAAAACAGTGATTTGGCAAAATTGATTTTGAGCTCGTATTATTGAGAATCAATTTGCCTTCAGCACCTAACTTAACAAGAGTAACTGAAAATTCTGACTTCAATATCTGGTTATTCACACAACTGTTTCCCTAAAAATTTGTAATCATGGTGAATTTCAAACTGTGATACTGAAAAATATTTCTCAGTTAGGTAGCATCTTTTCTCTACATTTTTTAGTCTCCTTTCTATTCCTTTTCAGGAATCAAAGAAACAAGAAGCCTTTACTGCTCTTTGTAGTACAGGAAATAGTGATCACACTTGCACATGTGAATACTTGAAAGAGTTTTTTCCGTCAGGTGTTTGCAGAAACAGCAGAGAACTCCCCAGATACTTTCACAGAAGCCAGAACAAATAAATTAAAATTTATGATTTAAAGATAAAATTGTTTTTAAAAACAGTCTTGTCTAAATGGCATATATTTGTTAGGAGAGCTTTCACCACATCAAAGTTACTATGTTGTCAATTCACACAGTCCAAGACTTCCAACACTGCACAGCACTGGAGGAAGAAGCAATGAGAAGTCAAAGCTGGGGGTTCACAAATGCAGAAAGCGAGAGTCTTGCAGGGCAGGGAAACTCCCACAGTTGGCTTCCACTCAGGCTACCTATACTGCTGATGCTGCTCCTGAATGACTTCTTTTAATAGCTAACCCAGGGTAATGTGTGTGCAAGTACAGTATTAATTATTCTCAGCCTTTTTCCTTCCTTAAGCAAAATCTTCTGATCTGATAAAAAGATCCTTGACAAAATGGCTTCATTTGAAATTACTATGATTCTTAAGCTTTCAGGGATTTATGTTGGATATTCTGTACCCACAGACATAGATAACATAGATAGTTTAATATAGATAGTTTGAGTAGAGAGTATAGTTTCTCTTTTTTGATGAGATTGTTTTTTATTTTTCTTTTAGCTTACCAGGCAATCAAAATACTAGTTTTAGCAAGGTAAAAGATAAACTACGCAAACAATTTAAAAACAACAGCCCAATTAATCTTCATTTAGATGAAAGATTCTGTAAAATATAATATTCAGACAGCTTTAATGTAATCTGAAAGAACTAAGCTTCAGAGGGAAAAAAAAAGCAAAACTTATTTTAGTCCCTGTTTTTCCTGTGGAGCAGCTAGTTTCTTACTGCAGAGACCCAAAAAATTTAGGGGACAGTTTTTAAGGAGACATCCAAGAATTTAGCAAAGCAGTTTTTTCAAGGCTATATCTCCCAGAACTTCATGCCTAGATGAGGGGATCAGCTAATGTATGCCGTAATTTTACAAACAGCCCTGGAGTCCCTTACTGCTGAATTATGTATTAGTAAGACTAGTTTGTTAAGGCAGATAATGGGGAAAATGTTCCCTGGAAAAAATAGATTACATTCAATCTTTTAGTTTAAAAGAGTATCTCACTTTATACATTCAATGACATTTTTACTCTCTGAAGTTGAAAAATATTTAATAGCTGGTCTTAATAGTTTAAAGAAGACTTTAAAGACTGAAAGATCTCAAAAGATGTATTTAAACTGAGCAATAGTCTGTTTTGGTAAAGAATTCTAAAATTATACGCTTTTGGAAATCTACCTAAGCACACTATTTTTCTGGAGAAGTGATGATTTTTAATGAAAAAAGGTAATATTCTCATGCCAAAAAGATTTCAGCTTTTGTTACTGATATTCATTAAAAATTAAAACAAAAAAAATGACATGGGATGTACAGTTTGGGCTCCCTG
>VZTT01075609.1:0-17054 GCA_013400855.1 Buphagus erythrorhynchus
TTCCACAGCAGTCCCATCCCGTTCATGATTCTGTGCATAAATCCATGGCTGGCATTAAGAGGGCTGCAGTGAGAGTAAAGTGCTGCAAAAGAACCTGACATAACCCCGTTGGAGCACACACAGCATGGGGTTTTAATCTGAAACCCACATTTAATCTGAAATTAAAAGCAGGAATGAGGGGTATAACCGTTTGTTCCTGTCACTCTGCTTTCTTAGTTCTCAGCACAGGGAAGGAAGACACAAAGGAATTGTCAATGTATAAAGAAAGATAAGCAGAAGGCCATGAGAATGACTAAGGTGTTAGGAAATATTTTTCTGTATTGAGTCCAAATCCTCTTTTTTTGGTATTTATTTATGTCTCCCCTACAGCCTGTGGGAAAGTGGTCACTTCAGGAGATATTAATTTTAATTCTTCTATTTTGCAGGGGCACAAGAGGAAAAACTGGAAGGTGAGAAAATTTGTTTTGAGAGCTGATCCTGCTTTTTTGCACTACTATGATCCCACCAAGGTATGTGAGTGGGAAGTTACCATCCCCAGAAATCCTTTTAGAGACATATACATAATGAAGATAAAATTACGCTGTAAATTTTTCTATCACTCTGGGTTCCTCAATCCATTTCCAGGAAATTAGACCTCTCTGTCCTTACCCTAGGAAGTTGTTCTTGTAGGATTTTGTATCCCTGCATTTTCTGTCCTTTTTCCTTGATGAAAGTGAGATTCCTTTTCCTTAGCTGAGTGGCAGCAGTCTTCTCGGGATTGGTCTTTTGCTGTACCCTCACAGTCTGGGACCATGGTCCTGCAGGGTTTCTTCCTGGGTTGTGATCTTTCTGGGCTGAAATCTCACCATTTGAGGATCATTCTGGCACTGGGATTTTTACATCCTTATTCCAGCATTGAATAGGTCTTCTTAATGCCAAAGTATTTATAGGAATTTCTACTACTCAGTTTTAAACCTTCTCATGAAAAGTAGAATTTATGTTCATGAATATAATAATCAATGTGAGCAACTCAGATACTTATCACAAAGAGTACCACAAAGCCAAATAGGATTGCAAGAAGAACATGTATATAAATGATTTTTGTGACTTTCAAAGAGAACAAAAACAATGTAACAGTGAAAAGAGCTTACGGAGCCAGTTCATTTTTTGTTTCCTGTTCCTTCATGGTTTTTTTTTTCACAACAACTTATCCTTGTAAGGCTATAAGCTGAAACTGCAGAACCTGAAGGCAAGAAACAAGAGTGCCAGTCAACTAGGGAAAAGAGTCAGATTTTTCCCATATAGTCTCAGTGAAAAGTAGCAAGCTAAATGCTTGCAGAAATATATACAATTCAGTATGTTGCTATTGATAAAACCATACATACATATAAAGTGTGATTGCCTACCCTTGTGCTTTTAACTGATCTACACCATGCTCAGCTACATCACAGAAACATCTGGGACTGAAAAAAATGTAGTAATGGATTTAATTACATGTTCTAATTGATTTCTCTTGTGACATAGGTGTTTCATGCCTGGAAAAACCAGCATTATGTCTCCAACTTCATAGAAGTAATGCATAATAATGCATGTGCTCTGGGAAATTATATTTTTAAGCTATGCCTTGCTTCCCTTTTCTTTGCAGGAAGATAACAAACCAGTAGGTGGATTCTCTCTTCGTGGGTGTCTTGTCTCAGCTCTGGAGGACAACGGAGTCCCAGCAGGTGGGCACAACCCTCTAAACTTCCATGCATTTATATTTATACCATATAAATACAGTCTTTGGGGGTGGGTTTGTATATATGGGTACTTGTATGCACAAGTGGGCTGACTTTCCACTTCCTTTTGCAAGCAAGGGAAGAGGCATGTTAAAATTCCCTGTTCTGCTGGGTTGCCCATACCAAAGGAGACTTTTTTATAGCGTTATTCCCACATATCTTGGGTGTTCTCTCTACATGGGATTTTCTTAGTCATATGACCTTTGAGACAGTCCTAAGACTGCTTAATATCCCAGAGTTAACAGACAAATAGAAAACACTTTCTTTTTAGGTGTTATTTAACTCAAAGTGTTGAGGCATCCTCTGATGCCATTCATTCCTATGTCCTCTCCACTTATGCTATTACCTTTTCTTTTCTGACCTCCTAGAACCCAAATGTAGGGGAGACATAAAGACAGCAATAAAAACACAGTTCTGCTGGAGCACAGACTTAGCTCAGGCATTTGTCTAGAACCTCAGCCTCCCAGATAAGTGTTTCTGCTATTAAAGCAATTTATTTTATGACAGTAAGCACAATGTGTAGATATCAAGTACAGAACATCTTTCTAAAGAGAAGATCTGAAAAAGCTTTGGTCTGGGGGCAGGGGGACGTGATGAACAATAGAGCTCCTTGCTAAGAGGAACCCAGCTATGGGCAGGAGAAAATCTAATCTACCATGCAAACTGGTAGGGGTTCATCATTCCAGTGTATAACTCAAGTAATAGTCTCCACCTAAACAGAGACTATTTTAGATATGTTGTAGAGTGCACAGTAGTTCATACAATGTATGGCAGGAATGTCTAGACTATATTTTCTTAGAATTACAGAATCAACAAATGGTTTGGGTTGGAAGGGACCCCAAAGATCACCTAGTTCCAACCCCCCTGCCACAGACAGGGTCAACTTCCACTTAACTTGTTTGCTCAAAGCCCTATTCAACCTGGCCTTGAACACTTCCAGGGGTTTTGAAGAGGGAAATCAAAGACACAAAAGCCTTAGATGTCTTATCCATAATAAAAAGGAAAGATTTCATCCCCTAACTCACAAAATTCAAATTCTTCCCTACGAAGCTTCATATCTGCTAGAAAGATTTTCTCTGTGCACCCTCCTAATCTGTCGGTTCATTTTTTCTCTGCAGGAGTGAAGGGCAATGTGCAAGGCAACCTTTTCAAAATCATCACCAAAAATGACATTCATTATTACATCCAGGCCAGCTCCAAGGCAGAGCGAGTGCAGTGGATTGAGGCAATCAAACCACTGACATGAGTAATGTGGACTCCATGCCAAATGACAAACCACATATATGACCAAGTTCCTGCTTTCATTGTCTGGGAGTGTTGTTTTTCCCTTGATAGTCTATCTTCATTATTTGAATCACCGTAACACCTACCAGTTCTTGGCAGACCATGCAGACCAAATCATGTAGATCCAGAATAATTCCCCCACCTTGAATTTACCATCTAACCCAGACCAAAACAGGTGGACACAGACAAATGGGGCTTTACAAAGAAACGACGAGATATTCCAAGATGGAAGAAAAGGATCTTTTGTACAAGTATTCAGTCTATGTCTGACACATCCAGGTTGTGCTTTATCTTAAAGCAGAATTGTTTTGCTCCTTTCCCCTTTATAAAGGGGCTCATAAACTTAGTAAAGATTGAAACATTTAAGTCACGAAAGGTGCTGATGTCTGTGGCTGCCTTTCTTGGTATACCACACGAATCTTGTGCTAAGCCACAACCCAGCTGGCAGGGTAACATGCATTGCAAAACAAACAAGGGGTCTGTCTGTCCATCCATCTGCTATACTATTTAATTCTCTGTTAGACTGGAAAAGAACAAAGGATCTTGCTCTCCACCATACAGGTAATGCTGGTAATGTCCCACATGAGAACAGGATCCTGAGTATCAAATCAGACCAGTGGAAGTTCCAGACAATTTCTGGTGTTGAATATATTGGAAGAAATCCCTCAGCCATAAAACCAAGACTTTTTTCTTCTGATTATTACTGTAAGTCCATTTATGTTGGAGCACCATTTGGACAGAGAACTATAGTAGCAGTTCTCACTATTGCTTTTTCTATCTTAAGTCATTATTTTTTCCATTATTTGTCTACTAAGCTTGTCTTTGATACCATTCTATATTAAAAAAATAACCCAAACCAGTGCATTTGAATATCCTGTGCTTTTTAGAGATGTGATTTTTCTCAGAGGGCAGTTTGAGTATATGAAAAATAATGGTTTCGTACACTGCAATTTTAGATTCATGTATAAACTGAGACACCAGAGGGTAAAATGGCATGTAGGATATTATTCAAACATCTGATCAGGCTGCTGATACACTATTTTCATAAAATTCCTTGTTTTATCTGAGTACCTGTATCTGACAGCCAGATTCTGCAGAGCCTTCAAAAAGGCAGCATGCTCTCTATCTTGCCTGAAGTCATAGAGGAATTTGATAACCCTCTATCTACAGATTAATTTCTGTACAGATGTTTTGTTCTCTTGAGTTGGGTACTGAAAAGAAGTCCCTTCATCACCAAAGGCAGAATATGATACATGCTTGTTTGTTTATTTATTAAAATATCCATGTATTTAGGATTTTCCTCAAAAGCTACAGCAATGAAATAACAACACAACACTTACATGCATTCAAATATTTAAGAGAGCTTGTAAAGAAGTTTGCCAGCAAAGGTGCAGTTTTAATTAGACGCAAGAACAAGAATGGGCAGTGCAGTTTCAGCTACAGATATAATTTCCTAGGGCTGGTCCAGAGAAGACTGTGGAATCCACAGCTGTTAAAACCTTTCAGTTCTGGAAAAGCTGCCTGGAAGAGACAGGGTAAGGCAGGTAAGGCATTTTTTGCTCTCTGCTGGGGAACACAGATGGTTTTGTGCTGAATGAGCAGAGCTTCTACAAAAGCAATTCCCTCCTGATAATATGAGCCTTGCTGGGGCCCATGAGACTCCCTTATTCATTTATAAAAAAATCTGCTTCTCTTTTCTCGGACCCACCACTTTCATAATGCCCAGTACTAGTCACAAGGCTAACAACAGCCACCCACCACAGAGGAGTGAGCTCTGCCACCTGGCATGCCTGAGGGGGTAAAAAGCCATAAGGATGTGAGATACTGCATAACATCATAAATCTTGCAGTTTGGGAGGCCAGAAGTGTATCTCAGCAAAGGCTTTGAGATTTATCGAGACCAGCCGTAGCTCTGCAATTGCCATGAGTGTGTATGGGGAAAAAAAGTGTGTATCTCAAACACATCAGCGAATTAAAAAGATACAGCTCCCACTCTCCAGAATCAGCCAGGGGAATACGATAAAACATGTCTGAGACAAGAGAAAGTACATTTTCCTCTGTCCTCTGGTGATATTGTGGTCTACTTTTTTCAAGCCACTTTGGTAAGCTTGATGTCCCCTGAGATCCGCAAAGCTTTCACCAAGTTCAGAGGCTGAATGCGGTGAGTGAAGTCACAGAGCTGCCGTCCATCAAGCAAGACTCGTATTTGCTGGTGTTCACATAAGAGCTCCATCTGCAGTGGAAAAGGACAGGGAAGGGTGTTAGAGATCAGCAGCAGGCTTGATTTCAACAGCATGGACTTAGAACTAAATGTTATGGGGATAGCGAAGCACAAAGTGTACCAGTTCTTCTGAAATACCACTAATAAATAACCTACCCTCTTCTGAGATGATACTGCAAAGCTCCAGTGGGTACTCTCACTATGATTAGAGAAAGGGATGCATCTTTCCCATCAGGACTTGGACTGTTGCTGTCTGTGCCATACTAGACTAGTTAACCTGGCAATGTCAGTGGCTGGCTGTTTCTGGTCATATACACAGCCTTCAGTTTTTCGCCCCTCCTTTTCTCTACCCTATTCATAGTGCCTGAAAAATTACCTTGAACGTATCGCCTGCTGTAAATGGAAAGTAGGGAATAGTCTTCTCTTCTCTTCCCCATTTCCCAGCAATTCGTGCATTTCGGGTGATGGATTTCTCACTGAAGTTAACTGTAAATAACAGCCCAACGTCTTTGTTGACATCCATTGGATCACAGAGCAGAGTCACTGAAAAGCTGAAAAAAATCTGTGAAATGACTGGAACTTTCAAATGTGAAAGGACATGGTGAACATGGCAGATACTTAGAGAGACTAGAGACAGCTCTTGGTTTCATGTCAGACTGAAACACAGGACTTCTGCAGGCTTAGAAACTGGAGAAAGGGATGAGACCCAGCTGGTCTTTGTTTCCTGCCCCAGTGTCCAGTAGAATGCTAGTGATTTCTGATGTTGCTTTCCCTCTGCCTTCACTGAAATCAAACCCTTCAACATGTACTCATTTGTGTCTTAAAAAAGGTTATGGCATACTCTTCACCAGTGGAACCGGTGGAGTTGATAGCTGTAGGTGCAAAAAAGTGTAATGATCATACTTGCTGTTATCCAGATAAAAGACAGCAATGAACCTCTACCTCCTGTGCCAAAACTGGTTTTTAAATGGTTTTGATTCCAACCCCCCACAGACAACCAAAATTCAGGAATTGAATCAGATGAGAATTGCACCTCTTCCTGGAGAAGAAATGCCACTTGTGTGTTCCCTCCAGTTCACATTAGATAAGGACAAGGAGTAGAAAATCTTGTCAGAGCAGTCAGAAAGGCCAAACAGTGACCTCCTCCCTGACCCTTTAATCTTAGACTGAGTGCAGGGAAATTAAATAAGGCCATAAACTGTTAATCTGTTTGACTTTCTTCCTTCAAAGAGCACATACATCCAAGAAAGTGTCTCAATTTAGAAGACAGGTAGGAGCACGTATATCAGGGCAAAGCCCCCAGCAGTCCTTTCACCTACCTCTTGGGTTTGGAGTGTACCATGCCTATGATTGTCAGTTTCATGGTTGGTCTCAGGCCACCTTTAATTTCACCAACATACTGCTCCACCTGCAGGGAACAGTGAAAATGGCTGCAGTGGGTCATGCTGTGGGTGAACCAGCTTTAACAGCTGCTTTGATCACCTGATATAACTTTATTTTTATATGTACAAAAGAAAAATATTTCCAGCTCAAAGTACTTATGGCACTCTAATGACACAATAAATCTGGTAACAGCACTGCAGTTGGTCTGGTCACAGCAGATGAGAAGTTTTTTGGCAGCATGTGTGGCACAGACTCTGCTTGAACCTACTCTGTCCTGCCACCTCAAATTTGCTACCAGATTTTGGTGGGCTAACTTGGCACCATCAGGCCTTACACCAGGCCAGGCAGCCTCTGTTCTCCACTGTAAAAGCAGTGTAGATGCTGCCCTGCCACTGCATATTGACCACATCCTCACAGGCAATCCCAGTCCTTTTGTGACAGTGACTTTGAAAAGTCACACTTCTTCAGAGGCAAAAAGTGGCTTCTTGGTGGATCTGCTTTTGTCCTGTTCACAGAGACCTGTGGTTGCAAGCTGCATCCAAAGATTTGAGCTACATTTACTTTTTCCAAGCAACTCTCTAACAGCTTTGATGGTCAGTGGAGGAACTAATAGAGGCCATAGCTGACATGGAAATATTAAAGACAGAGACTTTGGAAACAACTGATAGAGATGTTTTGACCTTCATTTTCAGAAATTGCTTTAAAATGTAAATGTCAGAATACCACACTGCAGCATGCAATCACTCCCCATGCAGATTCACTTAGAAAGAAGCTGCTATAAAACACTAAATGTTGTTGGCAACTTGCGTAACACTGATAATATTCCAAGGCAATGCACAACAGACTCTGTTTGAGATAAAAAGAGCTTTATCATTCCAGTGTTCCAAGGTAAAAATTCAGACAGTTTTGCTAGAAGACCTGCACAATACCTGCACACAAATTCAAGATAAAAAATGTTTTGCCTGTACCTAATTTCCTAATTTTATTATACTAGTTGTATCTTCTGCTAAGTTGACCTTATATAATTTATTTTCCCACTTTGATATTCTAATCCAGCTACCTTTAGAGCTTCACAGATATATTAATAAACCTCTAATTCCTAACAAGGTCAATATTGGAAGAATAATTTTGAAATTTACCTTCAAAAATGACAGCAGTACTACTAATTGCTAAGGCTGTAAATTTACTCTTGCAGGAGTGTACAGATGGCTCCAGCAAGTATGTTTTGAACTTTGTAACAAAAGAAATGCATCAAGCACTTGATATGTCTTATATAAGGAAACTCCTTGTCAAGTAAACAATCTGACTGTAGGGAGATAGCTTAAACTGAAAAAAGCAATTAGAAAGCAGGTAATAAGCATTAAAGATCTCAGGATAAATGAAGTTCATGCTCATACAGGTCTCATGTCCCATTAAAGCTTCTTCCTTGCCTAGAGATAAGATACAAAATACTACCCCAAACTGAAAGTGCACATTGAAAAATTGTTTGTGCAGAGATGCACCACAATAAGTACCATCACTAAAGGCACAGGGTATCAGAACTGAATAGAACAAATGACGACCACATGGCCTCAACAGTACAGCTCATCCAGCATGGCTGGAGAAAATTCAGAGGCGTGACTGCCCACACACCATTTATCTGTGGACACCTAGTTAACCGGACAGCTGAGAAATACTCAGGAAGCTGTAGGCAGTAATGGTAGAAACTCCTGCAAGCGTCTTGCAGTGTTATTGGTGGGTCCCAGCATATGCACATGGGCACAGCTCCCATCCCGTATTTTCCATTCAGGAGCCCTGGGGACTGGCTTCGTCACTTACTTTGGCACACCTCTCCTCTGTCATCACCGCTCTCCCTCTTACACTTGCCTCGCCGCTGCAGTCCCCGGAGCAGTTTTTGTTTTGTGTGTCAGGACAAAAGCAAACAAAAAGCCCGGAATAAAGGGAGGATGTTGAGGGGGGTCTTATCTCTGCCGAACACTGGCTGGACACCACCCAGCGCAGTAGCTGAGTCACGGCCCTCTGTGCCTCGAACCTCTGGGGGAGCTTGCAAACAACGCGGCGGGAGGGCAGGGGGGGCCCGCTGCTGTGCCAGGAGCTGTGCCTGGAGCTGTGCCTGGAGCTGTGCCTGGAGATGTGCCAGGAGATGTGCCTGGAGATGTGCCTGGAGCTGTGCCTGGAGATGTGCCAGGAGATGTGCCAGGAGCTGTGCCTGGAGCTGTGCCAGGACCTGTGCTTACACATTGTTACACGAGTAGTGAAAATTCCGGGTGAGTGTGCATAACGCACTCCTAAGATACTCTGTACTATATATGCATACTTGTATGTGTAATACAACAAACCCCGCGCCATTTATTGATACCAACTCTCCTCTCAAAGGCGTAACTACGTATGTGTATATATATATACACAACTTACAGCCTTACATACACCTACATATTAGTCTGTACACGCTATATATACACCTATACATACTGTATACACTGTAGATGTGTATATGTATTTGTATATATGCATAGGGATTTGTATGAATATATATATATACGTATATATGTATATGTGTAGCAGAGTGAATTATATGTACAGGGTTATACAGCTATACAGGGGGTACATATATCCCACACACGTATGTACCCCTGCACGTGTGTGTAGGTGTAGGTACCTATACACACACCCACACCCACAGCCGGCCGCACCGACCCCGCCGTCTGAGCCACCCCCGCTCCCTCACGGACCTCCGCGTCCGCACAGGGGGCGGAGCTTCGGGGGGCGGAACTTCGGGCGGGAGCCAATCAGAGCCTCGCGAGGCACGACCAAGGGGAGGGGCGGGCACGTGGGGCGGGGAGTGGGCGTGGTTAGCGGGCGTGGTTAGCGGGGCGGGGTTTGTGATAAACAACCTCCCGCGGCGGCGTCAGGCGCCCCAAACAAACATGGCGGTTTATTTACATTTTGCCCCGGCTCGGCCAATGGGAGGGCACCTTGCCCGCGTGCCCGGCCGGCGGCGCGGTCAGCTGAGGCGGCGCCCAAGATGGCGGCGGCGGGGGGCGGCGGTGCCGGGGCGGTGCTGTAGAGCCCAGCGCCGCCGGGGCCGCGCCCTGCCCCGCCAGGGAGCGCGGCATCGCCTTCGTGTGTGTCACCCCGTCCCGGGTCATACCCTCGTCCTGGGAAGATGTATTCTTTTGGGAACGAAGAAGAGGACTCTCTGGAGCGTCTCTTCGGGTTTTTCTGTGAGTGCGTACGGCGTGGGCACTGGGAGCTTGCACAGGCCTGCGTGCCCCAGCTGAGCCAGTGGCACGGGGACGGCCCTGGGAAGGTGGAGGCAATTCTTGAGGCTCTGGTGGCTTGCCCCGTGGGGGTAAGGTAAGTAAGATACTGCTTTGGTTCCATAGACTTGAATGTGAAATGGGGGGGAGCAATTAGCTTAGTGTTGGCTGTGGGAGACAGGTAGAATCAGGGAGGTAGTACTTCAATGCTGAGGTGTCTCGTGATGCTGTTGTCTGAACTTTGATGTCTTATCACTGACCAAGAACGTAGCAGGCTGCCCATCCCACGGGGATAACGAGTTGTGTTCTTTTATGTAGCTGATATGGTGATTGATACAAGCTTAAAACTACTTGGAAGTATTTCAGAACTGATTTTGTTAGATTTTACTGAAGGAAAACGACCATGTCCTGAAATTACATTTCTTTGACTCTGAGCTTCAGTTAATTTGGAAATGGAACCACCAAGATCAGCAGTGTAGTTATTTAAAATGTTATCTTGTTTCCAACTCTTGAAAAATCTCCTAATTTCTAAAACTGCAATTCTAAAAAGTTCAAATTATGCTGTTGCTTTCTTGTTTCTCTCACACTGTATTTTGGAATGGCATCAGTTTTACTCAATCCCAGTTACTTTTTATCTCTTACTTTTTCTTTTTTCAGTTAGGCATATATGAAGAGTGACTTTCTAGCGCTTCAGGGAACCTTGGTATTCCCCCTGTCTAACCAGATGATCATACTTCTTCACTTTAAAGTTTGTGTAACATTTCAGTAAAGGTTCTGAAAACAATTTACACTGACAGCAGCTGAAGGAGTCTGGAGGAAGCTGTGCTTGTGGTTAGATGAATATGGCTAACAGCCACATGAGACATAAGACTTTTCAATCTCTTGATCTTTAATAACTGGACTATCACATTTAAAGACTTTAGTTAATAGTGCTGAGATTTTTAAAGGACAGGAAACTATATTGTGCTTTCTGCTTTTCCTAGTCCCTTTGACAGTACTGAATATGTTCCTAACTGTGTAGGCTTTTGGGATGTTGAAGTACTGGAGCACGTGGAATGCTGATGGAAATTAGAAGGATTCTTTGTTTAATTGGTACATTACTTCACTTTTAATTTGGATATAGAGCTGCATTTGGGCTTCTGTGACCTAAGATTTAGTTTCATTTTTTGGGGTAGATATAGTCAGAACAGGAAATAGCACTGTTTGGCAAGTGGTCACATTTCAGTGAAATCTGCTGAAGTGCTCAAAGAGAGCTATACAGACTGAACTTTGGACCAGAACTAGATTTCTTTGTTTTGAGGAACTATGCCAGTAGTATTTAGCCAATCTAAAAGCAGTTATTTGTGCAGCAGAAATCACTGAATTGATGTGCAAGAACACCAATATTCTGGTTTCTTTGCATTTTTTTCCCTTGTCTTTGGCTACTTACTTATCTTTGTTTTTATCTTGTTTACTCAAAGAAATACAAAATCAAAATGACCTCTGGGTCTTGGCGATACAGACAACCTTGTGTAATCCACTGTATATGCTTCTTGCCTTTGTAGATGGGGTCAGAATTCTAGCCCATGGAAAACTGCATGGCTTTGGCTTCTTGTGCTGGAAAAATGGCTTGCCAGGAATCAGGTACAGAAATGTCTTGATGACTTCCAAATGCACTTTATAGCTCTGACTACCAAGTGCAGAATGTCTCCCTAGTTGCTCATTTAAATGTAGGCTTTCCCACGTTTCATGGAATTAAGTTCTCAAGGTATCTGGAGACATGCACTGCTTTTGCATTTAACAAACTTATCAAGAAAGAACTGTAATATTTACACTGAAGAGAAAAACCAGGATTTAAAAAAAATATATTAGAAGCTAACATTTTAGCTTTTCACATTCCTATAAATGAAAATCATGAGTGTATCAACTTCTGCATTTGTGTAATACCTCTCTTACATTAAAGATTAAATAGCTCAGGCATCAGACAATTCTTTATATGCTTTAGATGGTGAGGGATGTGCATACTTCTTTTTAAAAGTCACTTGTCTTTGGCACTACTTAGTCTTGCATTTTTTCTTTACATTCTGAGAAATCGGTGGTTTTGTGACTCTTGATGAGGTCTCTGTTTCCAAAGGTATGGATAAATAAAATCAACTGGTGTGAGAGCAGAACCTGACTGGAATAGCCTTTAATTGAGTATTAGGTTACTTCAGAGAAATATTTCAGTCTGCCTCAAAGTGCTAATGAAATAGCTATGATTATGTTTATATGCTAATTTAAATAAAAGTTTTATTGGCTAATGTATTTTCCATTCTTACATGGTTTCAGAAACCTGTTCCGGTTGCTCTTCAGAGAGAAACTGAATTTTTATTGTTCTTGGAAGAACTACAGAAAGATGTCTCTGAGGAAGTCCTAAAGGTGAGCTATTTTATGCCCTATTTCTTCTTGTACTGCAGTATGCCCAGCTTCATCAGATCGAAGTTAATGCTTCCTGCTAACTGCCTGAGATGTTAATGTGTTATTAATCTTCTAGGCAACTGAGAGAGAGTGTAATTCAGATTCCTTTGTGAAGTTAATCCAATGTGCCTGCAAGTGATTTCTCTGGCTAGAGTGGAGGCTGCAGGCAGACAAGGATCAGGTTTTTCTACATGCCTTTTCTAGCACACATCAGTCCTGACTGCAGCTGCTTACCACAGTCTTCAATCCACAGACACGTGTAATTATCATAAACCTACAACCTGCTGTGAACCAAAATAAACTGTAGTCAATAAGCACATTTTAAAAGTATGTGTATTTTCTTTTTCTTTCTTCGGAGATCTTAATTTTCATCTCCTATGCACCCCCTTTCCCTCTTTCTGAAAGTTTTTGGATACTCAGCTATTACTGCTGATATTGCCTAGGGATTGGTAGGACACGTGTTCTGGGGTCCAGGATCCAGTTTGCATTATTAATTAAAAGATGCAGGCTGATTTATTTGAGAAGCATGTGGAAATATGCAAAGATGGATTTATATGAAAAGCAAGTATAGGGCAGAATATCAGGAAAGTTACTAACTGTAGAACTGTCCTAGTTTGATGTTAGTTACAACAGATTCAAATCTGATGTGGTGTATGAAATGTCATAAGAAGTTGCTTCTAGTCCTATAGATTCTAACTCCTTAAAGGTACTCTTTTTTTAGTTTGTCTATTTTTTAAGAGGAAAATTAAAATTTACTATATTCAGGGGCTATTTCAGCTTAGGAAATGTTGTTCAGTATTTCACTAAGGATACAGAATTAGCAATTACAGGATGAAAACAAGCAAGGTAAACTTGAAAGTAGATTAAAATAAATCTGCTTGAAGTCTGTTAATGAATAGTGAAGTCTGTGCATGTTACTGTCTCACCTCATGAATGATTCCACCGTTGTCCACACTGTCCACCAGTGTTGCACAGAAACATGAGATTCAGAAATCTCATATCTTTGTCACAATTTCTGTCAGAGGCATGTTGGCAGGTAGAGTTACATTTTGATCCAGCAAATAATATTTTAAAAACGGGTATTGTGGACTTGCTTTGTCTTCTCATTCTTTGTGCACACCAACCACCTCTCCCCTATGTAATCTCTGAGGTGTCTCTTTGAGCCAAGGGCAGCACTCGTGTAATTCCAGGAGTGCCAGAAGTGCTGCTTGAGTGCTGTTCAACTGGCTTGTCCCTCACCTTCCCAGCTCTTACTGAGTGGGCTAATTGGGAATTTTTGTTTATTGTTTTCCCCTTCCCAGTTCTGAAATTGCAGGTTTGCATGTGATAGGTAGAAAAATCTTAAGTGCTCAAGAAAAGTCAGTGAGATGGCTTCTCAGTCTGTTGATCAGCTGTAATCAGATTTGAAAAATTGATGAGGATTATATAGTTGGTAAATAGAATGTACAAATCTGGAAAAGTATGATAAAAAACCCCACCACCAATCATTATGCTCTTAGTCACCTATGGAGATACAGTTACA
Organism: Buphagus erythrorhynchus; assembly: GCA_013400855.1. Taxonomy (NCBI): domain Eukaryota; kingdom Metazoa; phylum Chordata; class Aves; order Passeriformes; family Sturnidae; genus Buphagus; species Buphagus erythrorhynchus. Next base: position 13,863 of record VZTT01075609.1, read on the forward strand.
TTAGGATATTGCTTAGAGGTAGAACATGGCAGTGCTTCAGCCATCCCATAGGAACTGCTGTGGTTCCTTGCTTGTATATGTTCCTCATAATGTACTTGTATTTTACAGGATTCTTTGTATTTTGTTAAATATTCAGGCATATCCACTCTTCTAGGAAAGATATTGGACAAGGTGGACCATTATTAATGGATTTCTTAGGTAGTATGGTGTTTCCAAATTGATTTATTTGCTTGCTTTCAAATGTCTTCTTTTTTTTTTCAAGTAATTCATGTCATATATTAATGTAGTCTAAAAGGCTTATTACTCTTTTATCATTTCCCTACCAGGAACTGTTTGAAGCATTCGAGTGCACACAGAACAAGCACATCACAGACAGCAAAAGAAGAGATGACTATTGTCACAAATTCAGTTTGGATGTTGTTTCAGCTCTCCGGAAGCTTTTACTGCGGGCTCCCCAGAGGGCAAAAGCCCTGCTGGAGTTCTTCCAGGGAGAACAAGACACACACAGCTCCTCACTGCAGCAATATCGCTCTCTACAGAACATCTTTGTTGAGTTTCTTTGTGACTCCTTGAAATCTCTGCAGAGGCTTCAGAGCGGTTCTGAGCTTTCAGCTGAACTAGATCAAAGAGAACTGGTAGATACAATTTATGCTGCTCTCAGTATAGTCACTTTTGAGGTGGAGCATCAAGCAGATGAAATAAAGCACTTATTCAGGGAGCTCTTGGATGTATGCTGGGCTGAGGGGAGCCCACTGAGGGAAGAGAAGCTACTAAACTGTATGCTGAGGAAACAGAGCCATTGCCTGCTAAGCCTCTATAGCAGCGTTCTCACAGAAAGAACAAGAGAAAAGTTTTTGTTGTCAAAATCAATACAAAAAGGTTTGTTTCACTTTTTGCTTTCTACTAATCTCCTGTTTAACAAAACCATTAAGGCATTAAACAGACAAGTAGTCAAGAACTCAGGCAATGCTCTTGCTAAGGTGCCTTAACAAACCATGGAGTCTTTAGAAAGCTGATGCTAAAATGATCCTTAAAGCAAGGAATTGGCATAGGAACACTGGTTCTCTCCCCTACATTTCTGCAGTCTATGCTGTGTTTTGGGACCACTGCCTTTACCACGCCTTGTTGTGCTCTATTTTAATCTGCTCAGCATTTCTCTTGATGAAAATCTTGCTTGTAACTAGAAGTTTGATACTCCATATGTATACAGTTTTTATTTGTTCACCTCCAGCTCAGGGTTGTCTGTGTTGGAGTATGTTCCATTTCTGGCCAGTAACAGTTCAATCACCTCAGTAATCCCAAAATCTTCAAAACCCCTTAATACTGGAAAAGAGAACTTATGGAAGTGGAAGGAGCTATGGAGAAGGGTGATACCTCAGCAGGAGAGAAAATGCACTTTGATTACCTACTCACTTGCCAGAGCCCAGCTGTGGTTTTGTACCAACCATGACTTTACAGCCTCTGTCTAGCTCCCTTTGACCAGCACATTTAGTTGTAACTCAGTGATCCTGATGGTCCCTTCCAAGTCATCGTATCCTGTGATTCTGTGTGGATCTCAGCTGAAGCTGAATGGCAAGTGATGCCCAGTAAGGTGGCAAGGAGGGAAAAGCTAGAATGCCCACCTTCTTCTGCTCACCTCTAGTCACTGAGGTGTAAGTGAGTGGGGTTTGTATCCTCACTTCTTTCACTCAGGGATGGCTGAAGGGAAGTTCAAGCTGGTGTGGCAGACTCTAGAAATTCTGATAATAACTACAGTTAGTGCTTCCTAGTGGGGAAAGAGAAATGGAGATCCACATACCTTCACTCTCATTAGGAGTAGTTTGGGTCTCACTTTACACAGATCTGAGGAGTTCCCATGCTGGACAAGTCTTTGCTAAGGTCCTGCGAAGTAGCAGTGTCTCAAGCACAAGTGGGAATTCATGCAACTCATGGATAAGGGTATGCATGGCTAAAGAAAGTCAGGCAATGTGACCTGAGCTGGCACAAATGTGTGCTGAGCAGGTTTTTGCCATGATAATCATTGTCAATACAGTTTTTCTGGTTTTCTGTCTGACCTCTATCAAATTTCTTTGCTTGGTCTTCCTGTTACCCAGTAACAATATTGAAGAGTCTTAGCTAGTAACATGTAACACAGCTGGTTAGTGCTTGAGGAAATATGGAGTGTTTCTCAGTTTAAAATAATAGCAATTATGCTTCTCTAAAAGGTACCCCTTTCTACTGGAAGGTAATCTTGTTGTGATGTTTTTAGGTTCATCTGAGCTGCTGGATACAGAGCGAACTGTGATGAGTTTGTTCTCAGATCCCAAAGAAGCTCCTTCTTGGAAGACAGCCTATTTCTACTGCTTGAGCAACAGCAAACACTTTCTGGAACAGATTCTGGTACAGCCATAAAATCATTAACAGGAAAACCCAATGGAGGCTAAAGTCAGTCCCTGTGTTGAACATATGTCGGTGGTGCACAGAAGCATTTTATATTCAAGTAGTGTTTGCCAGGGGTGATGACTAATAGGAGCAAGGAGGTAATGGTGATAACATCCCTACTTGCAGCAGTGCAATGAACATAAACTGCTGGTGAGATTTTTGGAAGAGCTCATCTGCATGCAGACTAAAGATTAAATCTTCAGGGTTTAAGAAGTCTCATTTTCTGCTTGTAGTTTTGTTGGATACACCATTTGCCTCATGACCTTGAACTTGTTGCTTTCTGATTCTGGTAGACTTGGGGCAATGAGACTAGTTTGCACAGTAAAATCTATGATGAAAATAGTCTGTTATTAATTAATTGCTTTTTATGTAGGTACATAGAAGAAATAGAATACAGGCAGGTGGTCACTGTTAAAGTATGAGGTTCTCAGGTTGAGCGCATTTCAACTTCTGTGTAATGTGCTTCTAAAAAATATTTTGCATGATGTCCTTGGCAGAGATGTAATGAATAGAACGAATGCCAAGGTAATGTAGAGTGGAATGTGAGTTGGCTTTGCAGTAAGTATTTGAAATGGTGTTTTTTTCCTCAAGACATCTTTACTGATGAGTATCCTGATGGCTTGGACAATATAAGTTTAGGGAAGTTCTGGGTGCAGAACTTCACTATTTTAGTGAAACTGATATTGAAATGGCTACTTGCTTACATAATCTGCCAGGCATTATGGGTCTTCACATTTTGGAAAAATTAATACTTCTTTCTTTTATTTTCTA
>VZTT01075619.1:10231-22063 GCA_013400855.1 Buphagus erythrorhynchus
TTTTTTTTTTTTTTTTTTTTTTTGATGTTACACATATTGTGGAACTGGAGAAATAAAAGCAATAAATAGCCAAGTACAGTGAGAGAAAGGAAGGGAAAAGGAGATATTTGGTTGCCAGTTACGCATTTCCTTCTCTTTATCTTTTACTGGAGTTAAACCATCTCACCTCTCTTTGTAGAAGTACTTTGAGAATGATGGAATGAAATAGCATATACATCTGTGTATTATTAGTACTATAATTGCTGCTATTACTGCTATTGTTACCTACAGTAAAGAAAAACAGCATTTTGTTTTCTTATCTCACCAGGTGCTGATGATGTCCTCTGGCAGACTTATTATGATACTGATAAAATGCAACTTTCTGACCCCACTCTGCTTTGATGACTGGCCATTTGGTCCCTCCAAATAGCATTGTTCAAAATTATATCAAATGACAGTCGGTGTTTTATACTGTTAATCTAAGGAGACATTTGGAAACAAATAACCACAATACCTCAAAGTAATTATGGCTACTGCATACACATAGTAACAGCCAGGCTGAATTCCACTTATATAATATGGATGTTCTTGTTCGTATAATTAAAATTAAATCAGATTATGAAGATCTTAAGTTCGCAGAGGAAATAAAATCACTGTCATGCAAGAAGTGGTCAGTGAAAATCAATGATAACTAGAGGTACTTACTGCTTCTTCATATTTAGGGCAGACTGCTTCTGACAGCCTGCTGGGCAAACTGTGGAGGTGCTCATATGCTCATGAGAGCAGTGAATTTATAAAAATACGTCTGAAGTCAAAACTCACCATATGAATTTTTATAGCTGTGGATGGGACACAAAAGAATAAAGAGCTAGAAGGTTTTAAAAAACCAAACAACTACAAAGCAATAGATGAGTAAACAAACAAATAAAAAAGGGGTAAAAAAGGCCACCCAAAACAAGAGGCAGGTTATTAAGCAGGGAAGCAAACATTTTGCTTTGAAACTATTTTGTTCTGATATAAAAAATTGGTGGTGATACAGCCACTAGAAAACTATCTTTACAGTCTAGTTTTCAGTCCAATTTTAAGTGTTAAAAATCAAAGTGGAAAACAGAAGATTTGAGGGAAAATTTGTAGCTGGGTTCAATTTTGGAGGATTCTCAAGAGCAAGAAAATTGACCTCCTGGAACAATTTAGTGTTCAGTGTGTTTTCATACCTCATTTCTGGAGAGGACTAGCTACATTCTGAAGGGAAGTACAAGAACACTCACGTAAATAATTACCAAATCATCTGCCCACATATTTTTTGCCAGCTCCTCTACCCTCTCCTACATTCACCTGCTCAGAGAAACAGCATGATATTTACTGCATTTCCAAAGTTTTTAAAGTTTTATGATACCAAAAATCCAATGGTTTCTAGAATATCAAGTCCAGTTTGAATTGCATTTAGTTCTTGCTTTTGTTAGTACTTTGCAACAGTGAGTGCTAGTGGTTTAAAAAGCATTAAACCCATTTCCATATGTGTGGATCTTATATATTCTGCCTTGCTTGAATGACACCTCAGTCTGGTGTTGAGTAAGGCAGGAGAAAACCTTTCCTTTCCCTCTCTGAGGCACTGCCAGACATGGAGGTGCTGGGTGCTGGGAAGTTTTTAGCTCTGTCTGTGCAGCCCAAGCTCTGGCTGCCCTGAAGCCTGGTTTGCCCACTGGTAAGGGATGTTCTCTGCTTGACTGGCCATGCATTATCACCAGAAACACTGATGGGGTAAGAGTGCCAACCTGGTGCCCATGGTGGGCCCATGCTGCCTCTTCTGACACACCTTTGGGTTCAGCAATCTCTTGTTCTCACCCATGGAGAGTAATTCCAGTGTGGAATTGGCAGTACCCATGTGCTCAGTTGTAAACCTCAGCACAGCAACACTTAACACCTCCTGACTTGGAAGCTCCTTTTTTTCTCTGACGTCTTTCATGAAAGCATCCTGCTTTCTGCTTGGAGGTCCATCAGTTCTTAATGAGGTTTTAATCCTGCAAAGGGTGAAATTCTCAATGGTTGCAAGGAAATGTACAAGGAACCAGCCAAGTACTTTGGGGAGAAGGTGGGAAATAAATGTAAATTAGTGTGTTAGCGTGACAAACAGTGGTCCTAATTTTAATAACAATTCACTTTTTATTCTCTGCAACTGAAGATGACACTGCTGTTTCTCATTTTTAATTAATAGAAGAAAATATAATCAGAATATTCATTCTCTCCATGCATAGTTCTGATTATAAACAGCTACAGATGAAAAGGCAAGAAATCAGGCTTGTTCAACCCTGTCTGTGAATCCAAAAAACATGTTCATCTACAAGTGTCCATTCTTCTCATCTGTCACTCCAAGGTAGACATCAAGTGCTGGTTTTTACTTAGCTCACTGACCCTGGAGAAGCTGCCCAAAAATTCCCTTTCTTCACTAATAACAAAAACTATGGTCAGTCCCAAAACTGGCTATTAATTACAGTGATCAGAGAAGGGACAAGCTCCAAAGACCTGTGGAGGACCTGCTGTGCCCAAAAAGTTGGTTTTGCAATCACACCTACATTTGTGGAAGCTGCAGCAATCTACTCTACAATAAATAATATTTTGGAAGGAGAGACTCATCAAAGATGTTGTCCTGAAGTGTATGCCATGCTCAGAGCTGTACTTGTTTGTTAAGCACCTCAACTGCTTTTGATCTCTCTTTCTTTGGCCTTTACATCTGTTCACAAAACAAATGTGCAGCATAATTAAATTCAGCCTTGGCACAGGCACAGAAGTTGATAGAATGAACAGCAAAACCATCTGTATGGTGAGGCAGATAACTCCAGCCCCTCACCTGTTCATGATAGGGGAGCTCATTTATTTGAATGTCTTTCCCAACGATTTTACTGGCATGTTAAATTCTTTATCATTTAAGCTAAGTTATAATAGAATATTGTAGTATCATATGCCTGAAGTGGCATCAGGAAGCTGAATTCATCATTCATGGATTTTAACCCTTGGTTTTCCTTATTGATTTAATTTTAATTAAATGTGAATTGTTTAGCACTCTGTTGAGAGTCAGTGTGGCAGAGGAAGGGAAGAGTATCAGAGTCCCAACTCTGAAAGGGTAGAGGAAGCACGAAGCAGATCAAGAGCTGACATCTTAGATCTGCAGAGGCTGCACTTCAAATTAGTCAAAGGTGCAGACGATACACGTAGAGAAGAATGCCTAAGTAGAAATCTGTCTGAAGACTGACCTGTCCTGTTTGGGCCAGGTTGATGAAGGCACTGACTTTTTTCCTGTTTGGGTTATTTTAGCAAGCTACCTGAGGCATTGAAGTTCTGTCTTTTCCCCATTTAGCAACACGTTTCCTAGTCAATAGGAATCACCAAGCTCAGTTATAATCTCAGTCACATCTGTGTGTCCCAGCAGGCTCTAGCTAATATATAAGCCCCAGCACCTTTCCCACATCAGTGATTTTATGAGTAGGGGGGATGATACAGCTGAAGAGAGGCAGAGGAGCAGCTGGAGCAGCATCAGGCTCTGCAGCCTTGGAGGAGATGCTGCAGCCATGGAGAGGCTTCTCCTTGATGCCTGCAGTGCTGAGAGCCTTTAGAGAGGCACTGAGTGTGAAATGGGATTTTCATGTGTTCCAGGGAGGAAAAAGGTTTGTCTGTGAGAGCCAATGAGTGCAGAAACACCCTTAACAACATTCATAACAGAAATGCTGTTTTATGGCACCACTTCCCACAGAAAACACTACTTGCTTATTCACTATCACACTCAACCCTTGCTACATGATATACTTGGCACTTTTTATGATTTATCTACCTCTGTGACTCCTGTATTTGTCCCCCTTGACTAAAGTGATAAATGTAGTAGAGGGTTATAACAGCACACCAAACAATGGATATTAATCTCATATACTAGAAAAAGCATTTTTTTTAACAGTGTGGAAAAAGAGACAGTGAGGCTCCACCTCTTCACCTAAAGAAACACATAGTAAATTGAATCTATGGGAAAGAGGAGCTGGAAAGTGATGAAGGGAGCCATAAACCAAATTTTTGCCTTTTGTGGATGAAAACATTACAAAACCTGTAGCTTTATTAAGATTTCTCTGGGGCCTACACTATAGAAAATATTGGTTTAATGTCCACTCATGGGATTTTTTTTGACACAGCATCTTGAAAGGACCATGGCTGATAGAGAGCTGTAGTGATGGGATGGCCCAGTTGTCATACACTCTAGGGCTCCATGGCTGGGTTTCCAGAGGCAAGCTCCAGCACTGGTATTCAACTCATGGTGGGGAAAATTTCAGGGGCTCTTTCCCCAGCCCCAGTCCCTCTTCTGCTGTAGGATTTTACATAAGAGGAGATGACCAAGACCTTGTGGCTTTTCATGTTGTGGTATGAACATCCTTGACAAAAGGAAGTGGTTGGTTTGTCTAGACAAATCTCAGGGAATAGAACATATAAGAGGCCCAGGCTTTTAACCCATTGTGAGCATTTTGCCCAGCATCAAGTTTAGAATTTTTATTAGAGCAAAGGCTGGAAACTTTTGACTCTTTATTCACTTGATATGGCAAAGATTTCTTAAGTCCTGCAGTAATACTTTACTAAGTGGTCATTTGCATCAGCAAAGGTTTTGTAGTAATAATTCTCTGATTATTCTGTTTTTTTCTTGATTATTACAACAGAAGGATTCAAACACAGGCTCCGTGCATTTAACTCTTTCCTTTCTGTGCTCTGCATCTTTCAGCATCATGCACATGTGAGGAGATTCCTTCACAATGCTATGCCACTGTGCCCTTTCTAAGACTGCTGATACAGGAGTGTCAGCATCATCCTCTCTTTAAATTTCTGTTTATTGTGGACAGTATCAAAAATTTTGGCCATATATTTCAAAGAATTTTCTGCTTTAAAATATATATTATCTATGTATGTATATATACTCACATCTTTCTATTGTTACTAGCTACTATTGAGAAAATATCTGCTTTCATAAGAAAATTAGGGATTTTCCTGCCTTTTTGAATTCTAGAGATAAGTTTTCTCACATTAACACAATGTAAAAAAAGCTGAAAGATCCACGAGGTCGTTTAAAAAATAACTTCCTAGTCATTATTTAGAGAACTAGCATAGATATTCTTCTTATAAAAAGAATCCCTAATCTTCTGTAGTCTTGTTTAGTGTTTCAGTGCTCTTATAACAAAGCAAGGCCAATATCACAATATTTCTAAGTTATTAAAACTGAGAATAAATTGTGCTTCAGGGAACTTTCTTTGGAAAAAAGAGAATATTTTTATCAGATTTGTAATTCCAAAGCAATATTGGTTACCATTTTTGTGGGCTTGTATTTCACATCTCTGTATCTGCATTTCATGAATTGAGAGAAAAAAGGCAATGCTACCTGTCTCTCTGATATTGGGAGTGAAAAATTGAGACCATCTCAGAAACTTCCCTGTGTCCTGGATGATAAAACTGCAGTCCCCAGAGGTTTAGGATATTCTCTGTGTCGAGAATGTATCTGAAACATGTCCTCAGGGCTCACACTGGAAGGGAAATACTGCTGATGCAAAATTCCTATTGAATCAGTCACAAGTATCTCTCTTTCCTCAAAGAATTTTTGTTCTGATGTACCCCAGCTGTGGATGAGTCAATCCTAATAATCCTAGGCCAAATCCTAGGCCAATTTCCATGCCTAGTAATCCTAGGACAAAACCAAAGACTTTGTAATTCCCTTTATAGCTGTGTGGATAACTGAAAGAGATGAGATAGATCTCTGTATGTGCAGATGTTGAATAAATCTAAGTGCAAGAAGAATATTTTGTCTGTTGTTTTGGCACCAGCAAATGAGCTGCTGAGATGGAAGTGGTGTATGTCCAGCATCCCCAGAGTGCCACAAAGAGCTCTGGGGTGGTCCATGAAGTTGATGCTCCTGAGGATGAGACCTGAAATTGCTCAAAAAAAGCTCAGGCAGAAGAGTTAAATCTGGCATGTCACTCTTCCACACTTTGAGACATTTTCTTGTATTTCCTAATAAAAGTGGAGTTTAGGTCCCACTTGGGCAGAAACAGGGATGGAATGTGGGTTCCCTCTCTGTTGAGGAGCTCTCTCATGGCTCAGTCAGCATCTCCTGCTCAAGGGGTTCCAGGCCTGACCCTGGCAAAAGGGTGTGAGCAGCAGATCAGCTGGAATCCTGAGAGTCACTCACCATGAAAACCAAATGCTCAGAGGGGAATTTATCCTCTTGGGCACAGCAGGATGTCACACCAGAACTGCTGCCCATGGTGGCCAAGGGTGTCACCCAGAGGCTGGGCTCTCAGGAGAATGTGGGCACTCCCTTGGGTGAGGTACCTTTGCCTGCAGAGCATGGGCTGCCCAGGTGCTCTTTGCAGACTCCTACAGCCCATCTGGAAGGGGATGGACATCCTCCTTTGCCCCAGGACCAGCCCCACTGTGCCTAAGCTCCAGACACCCACATCCTCCCGTGCATCTCAGTGTCTTGCAGTTGTTCCCTGCCTTGCAGATCATGGTGAGTTCTCTCTCCTTTCAGAGCTCTTGCTCTCTCCCTCTTTAAGAGGGTGTTACCTGGGTGTTTTTTTCAGAGCCTTCAGGAGGAGACTGACATTCTTCAAGGCAGCTGTGTGACTTGAGACACCTGAAAAATGTGAAATGAAACAGAAGAAACAGGAGCACCCGTAGGTTTTGAAAGAAAACAATGTCTTCAGGCAGAGCTCAAGCTAGGCCTGCTAGACAAAGTGCTTCCCAGCATGGAGAAAGTTATTAGCCCTTGACTCCTGCTCATCAGCAGACTAACAACCCCCAGTTTTACTATGCCTATCAGTTGCTCCTAGTGATTCATCTTCAGTGTCAAAACTTACTGGCTGCAGCTAGAAAAAAACAATGGATTTCCTATATCCATACAGACAGTGATCTCTGCAGAGAGCATTAGGTGGCTTCTTAAACCTACCTTTTCCTGCTTGAATCTATGCTGGGTACTGCTACTTCTTTGAGAGACAGGAGGGCAGCTGAGGGAATAATCCTGGGGGCAAAACTTGAAAATAATCTATTTTGCTCTAACGGTTCAATAGCAGATTAGTGGTATGAAAGCTTGGGAATTAGAGCTAATATCCTCACACATCTCTGACTCCCTTGGCTCCTGGTGTGCATTGATGTAAGAGGGAAGAGAATAAGAACCCAACTATTCTCCATTTCAGTGACGCTGTATCTAATCACAGGTAACACATACCAGAGGCACAGACAAGCCTTGGGGATATGCTGGTCAGTCACCTGGTAAAATATAATGACTCACACAAGGCTGTAATTGAAGTATTTCTCCTGCTTAGTTCATTGCATGTGCTGAGAATTTCTGTAATACACGTGAGATCTGATTTCCCTCACTCCCTACAAAGTGTTTTTCACCTCCCTACAGTCAGTCTGTTCAGACATCACTCTTTGCTATGCCTCCTGAATCAAACTCAAGACATCTCCTACATTTCCTGAACATATACAGCTGAGCAGATGACCAGGTAAAGTCATATTACATAGTGAAACTACTATGAAACACTGAACTTTGTTATACAGTGGATAATCATCCTTGTACCCAAAGGATAGGAGGAAGAATTTTCCCTTTGGTGAACACTGTGAGTAAGTTTGACTGCAAAGATTACCATGGAAATTAAGCCATAATTTGTAGCCCTTGGGATACAAATGGCATTACAACTATTACTTTCAGAATGCAAGTATTCAAAGTGAATTCACACTTTGACCTGTATAATTACTGCTTTTTTTTTATCAAGTCAGGTGTCAATAATAGCTCTCAGAATTCACTAAAGATGAAGAAATGACAGCACTTTACAAATCTGGTTCATTAGGCTGGGACCCTACTTTTAAAAACATAATTTTTTTGTCTTCCTTCTCTGATATGTCCTTCTACCTTCTGCCAGGGACAGCCCAACGCTCAGGCATTCAGTTTCTCAACCACTTTCAATATTTATTTCCACATTAGCACCTCATTCCTGCCCTTCTGCTCTAGCAAAAACCAGTATTGGACAGTCAAAAGGTGCAGTAAGCTGTGAATTAATGAGTAACCTACAGGAGGCTATGAGAGACTTTCATTTCTCAGTGTTCCTTACCTCAAAGAAAAGTCACAGGACCCATTTAGTTAATGGAAAATTGGCTTAGTGGCTTCCTGATCTACTCCTTTCCTTCCTCTGCTGCTTCCAGCTTGCCTCAGGCTGGTAGTTAAAAGCCCTGTGCAAACACAGAGGTGGGGTGAGGCTGTGGGTGTCAGAAAAAAATGAAGGTGGGAGGGAGGCAGGGAGAAAGGGCTATCTCAGGGGTATGAGGACTATTTCGGCAGCTGAAAGTGTTGCACAGAGGACTATGGGAGTGCCAGAAGAATGTCCAATATCCTGACCAAAACAATACACTGTAAAACAGGCAAAAACCATGACTACTTGCACTACTTCCTCATGAAGTAAAAAGACCCCCACAATAGCTGGTTCTGTCATGGTGAATTTTTTTGGGTAGGTCATTAGTTGAACTTCTCAGCTTTGCCGTGAGTATATTAAGAATTCTGCAGACAGGGGAAAGCTTGCAATTTAATTGGGCAAAATGGTAGGTTTGTTATAAAACTTTAAGTGGGTGAGTTTCTCAGAGTTTATTCTGCTATTATAAAAAAGGAGGAAAATTTCCTTTCCTTTGTATGTAATGTTGGGAGGAAAAAACTGGACTTCTGTGATCGACTCAAAGGGGCTTACAGAATGAAGAATCAATAAAAAGAATAATAGCTTTTTAAAGTAATGTCTTTTAAACCAAAACAGCTTCCAGGACTCATTTAACTGCTGAAGCATGCAAGTTGCTGCAATTATCAGCTAGACATGAGAAGATCAAAATAAATCTCGAATGTGGAGTCTAGGCTTTACTGCTTACCAAGAAACTTTTTGACACATGGTCTCAAATCTGCTGTTTCTGTGGGCTGAGTTCATATCTCTGATGCCAACTTTCTCCTATCACAGGCTGTCACAAAAGTGAGTGAGCGAGGGACCTGTGCTGAAGACAGGGTATGTCATCTCACATTCTCCTTTACATACACGTATGTGTCAGGCTTTTCATTTTTTTGACACACAGTAATAATAGTTGCTTTCTGGGTTGTCTTTTCCCTCCCTTGACATGACTGAGTCAGTCTCCTGGGACCAAAGCTCATCTATAACCTGCAGGAATGAGGCATCCTGGATCAGTTCTTTAGGCCCTGAAGGACCTAAATTCAATTCTTTGCACAGTGGTGGGGAGGAAGTGGCAGACGACAAGTGACTGGTACAGAGTTCACAAAATGAAGGAAGTAGCATGTTTTCCCATCTCTCTCATGCTTCAAAAATAGGAATTCTTTGTCCTGCCAAAGAGATATATAAATAACCTTGTTATCTGTGCTTTGCACAAATTGGTGTATTCAGCTAAAATACATGATCGTTTACTTATTTTTCCCCAAGGTTCAATGGATGTTGTATAGTCAAAGGAAAATATATTTTCAGGTGTCAATTATCATTGCCAAAAATTTGCATTTGTAAAACTAGAACAAAAGTATTCAGAAGAGGATGCGAAAAATAAAAAATAATTCACATGAAACACATTGGAGAGGGAGAAAAAGCAAGGGATTTGGTAAAATGTAAGAGATCCTCTGCAAATATTGACCCTGGAAATAACAATGCTTTTGTGATGGGAACATCAGACAGTGGAAAAGAACAGGCTTACCCATCATGTTATGGCCTACAAGCTGGTCGACCTCTGCCCATAAAGTAGTTCTGAAAATGCCACCAATACAAATGTCCTTTGAGAGACAGGAGCCTGGTGTAAGCACTGCTGAGAAGATGACCTTTAGGAGCCCAGATACCTTCAAGGTTCAGTGAGATGAGACAGACACCTCATTTTAAAATTCACTATTTTGATTTTGAAGCTTGACAAAGTTTATTAATTTTTTTGCTCTTGAGTAACACTTTTATCCATCTGTAAGCCAGTAAGGCCTCCAACTTGTCATCTGGATAAAACTAGAGTTTATGAAGCTACAATAGCCAGGAAAGAGTTTACTTTAGTGGCATGTTTCTTTCTGCTCTGTCAGGGTATGCTTTGTGTTTACTGTTTAAAGGTAAATATTCAGTATGAGCATTTTTGAACATTTTCTCTTTTTTTTGTTTAATTTTTTTAGTTTTTTTTCAATTGTTCACTTTACCATGGTTGAAAGTTATTTTCCTTCATGCACACATATCTCTGTGGTATGAAAATTTTGCTGTACATCAGAATTGTAAGCAATGCCCAAGACTCAGTTGGCATCTAACACTGAGTGTTAAGATCTAAGAGTGTTAAGATCTAGTGCAGAGGCAATGCAGGCACACAGAAACTATTGCCTAAAGGTAATCACATAAAAAAGAACTGATTTCCACCTTTCCAGTTTAAAGCAGCTGTCCCTTTTCCTCTTAAATATTTTCGACTTCCTCTAAGGTCTTTGACAATATTGTATTCACAGACACCCTTATTCTTCTTCTAAATACCAAGATGCTTATTCTAAGAGGTTTTAAGCTGGAGACTGTAATGTGCATAAAATAATTTCTTATGCCAAAACATAAAATATATTTAGCTGGACGTATAGCAGCAGCGACCACTTCAGTAAATACATCTTAGGCATACACACATACAAGTTTATACAAATTATTTATACAACCAAATAAAAACACCTGGGTTGCATCCATGATGAAAAGCACTGTGGCAATGGTGCTTTCACTGGGACAGTCTGCTTATCTTACATAGCTATTAAAAATCTGGGATGCTATGTGTGGATACCTCCCTGCCTTGACAAAGTATGGCAGGTTCCCATCTACCTGCTTTCCTTCTAGGAAAGATCTAAAAAAGCTAAATTATAGGCTTTTGTAGCTGTATTAAGAATGTAAAATTATCCAATATAAATTACCAGTAAAACAAAATAGAGATAAATGCAAGGCTTTCAGGCACTTCAGGCTGTGGGTGGGTGGAAAAGGTCTGCCTCAGTGCTATGGACCTCATGACTTTGCCTACCAGCCCTCATCAGACAGGAAGCTCATAGATTTTCAGCAGTTTTCTTTCACTTTCTGATCATCTGTACCTGCTGCTGTTGCCAATGCTGAAAAAGTGGCATTTTAAATTTATAAATGAAACCAGAAAAAAACCCCATCCAAGATCTGAAGTTTTTTACCTCCTATTTTTAATCTCTAGATAACTTCCTGGGGCACCAGCATAGTTTTCCAATGCTGTTGGCTGTACTCAGGTACCACACGACTGAACTATGTAAAAACTGGAGTAGGAGAGAGTTCATGCTGTGTTACCAGAGAACTGCCCTGCTACCTGCAGCCATGAAATGATTCCATGAGCAACAAGTAAGGTATGATGGTGGGGAGGGAAGAAGAAGGTTAGAAAGGAGACATCAGAGGAAGAAGAAAGATGCAAAACAGTTTTTACTGTTTATTCAGAATTTAAATGTTTGCTGCTTTCAATACTTCCTGAATGTAGTTTGTTCCTTATATCTCTGCAATTGCTGATGGAGAGTGACTCAATTTATTCAAGTGAAGGGTATTTCTTGCAGTAACAGATGAGTACTTACTAGAGGGAAAAAGGTATCTGATGAAAATGATCTAATTGCAGCTTTCCAGTACCTTAAAGGACCCTACAAGAAAGATGGAGAGAGACTACTTATACAAGAGTAGTACAGGGCAAGGGGAATAACTTCAAACTGGAAGAGAGTAGGTTTACATTAGATTTATGGAAGTAATGCTTTACTGTGAGGGTAGTGAAGCACCAGAACAGGTTGCCCAGATAAGCTGTGGCTGC